>PISX010023820.1:0-29046 GCA_004024625.1 Mellivora capensis
TCCAATTCCCACAATTTCACCCTATGATCTTTTCTCTTTTTGAGTGCTTTTTATCGGTCTTCAAGTTAATGCTGGTCCCCAGTCTTAGGGGACTCTCGTATTGGGGTATTACTTCCCAATGCGTCTCCTCTGGTGGCTCCCTCCCCCTTTTGTTTATCTTCCGATACCAGTCCGGTGTTCCCGCTCGGCTTTACCTGCCTACTGGCGTCTTCTGTCCCCGTAGAGATCCGGACATCCTACTGGCTTCTTCTGCCCCCGTAGAGATCCTGACGAGTAGAATTTTTATCTCAGGCTGATTTCATGAGTGATCGGAGTTCCTTGGTAGGTAATCAGCTCACTTTAGGGGACAGGTTGAACCAGAGCATCCTCCTAGTTCCCCGCCATCTTGTCTCCTCCCCCTTGGTTTCCTTCTTATCTACCATTCTATTCTCTTGCTCACTAATTCCTTCTTCTGCCTTATTTACCCTGATAGTAAGATTATGCAGTTTATTTATTTTTTTAAAGATTTTATTTATTTATTTGACAGAGAGAGAGGTGACAAGTAGGCAGAGAGGCAGGCAGAGAGAGAGAGAGAGGAAGAAGCAGACTCCCCGGTGAGCAGAGAGCCTGATGCAGGACTCAATCCCAGGACCCTGGGATCATGACCTGAGCTGAAAGCAGAGGCTTTAACCCACTGAATCACTCAGGTGCCCCAGATTATGCAGTTTAGACTGCATCTCATTCATTATGTTTTTAAGTTTGGTCAGATTAGATCTCATTTCTGCCCTTAGAGCTTCTATATTGTCACTAATATTTTTCTCAAGCCTAGATATCGACTTCATAATTGTTACTCTGAAGTCAATTTCTGACATCTTGGTTATATCCATATCCATTATTTCTGTGGCAGAAGCCACAGTCTCTGATTCTTTTCTTTGATTGGCGTTCCTCTTCCTTATCATTCTGTTGAGGTGTTCTTGAGGGAATGTACGGAGTCCAAAGTATTAAACACAACCCAAGCAAGATGCACTTGATGCACTTGCACTGAGGGTTGTCATCCTCTTGTTCTTCCAGACTGTCTTCTGTGGAAGGGGCCTGCCATGCTGTTACTCAGGCAACCCTGCCTAGGCAGAATTGTCCTACTCCCATGCAATGCAAGGGGATGGTCTCAGTGAAAACTAGTTTTTTAGAGCTTTTTTCTCTGGCCCCTTTCTCTGGTGTCTCTTCTGCAAGTCATAACAGAAGTGATTGCATTGAAACTTCTGTCTTAGAACAGAGAGATTGCATTCTGCTCTTTTTTTTAAAGATTTTATTTATTGATTTGACAGACAGAGATCACAAGGAGGCAGAGAGAGAGAGAGGAGGAGTCAGGCTTCCTGCTGAGCAGAGAGCCCGATGTGGGGCTCGATCCCAGGTCCCTGGGATCATGACCTGAACTGAAGGCAGAGGCTTTAACCCACTGAGCCATCCAGGCGCCCCTATGCTCTTTTTTTTAAAGATTTTATTTATTTATTGGACAGACAGAGATCACAAGTAGGCAGAGAAGTAGGCAGAGAGGGGGGGAAGCAGGCTCCCTGCTGAGCAGAAAGCCCGATGTGGGGCTCGATCCCAGGACCCTGTGATCATGACCTGAGTCGAAGGCAGAGGCTTTAACCCACTGAGCCACCCAGGTGCCCCTGCATTCTGCTCTTCACTGAGCTCTCAAGGCCACACCATCTCTGTTTCCATCTGTGCTTCTAAAAACTGTAGTCTCCTGGGTTGTGCACCCTACAGCAGTACTCCCAGCTGTTGCTGTCATGGCTGGGCAAGTGTCTGCCCTTTGTGCTTCTAAAACCACAAGCGACCCCTGGTTCACATGTGCACATCCATAGCTCCACGTTTCAGCATGGGGAGAGGGTCCCTTAAAGTCCTTCCCCCACTGCTACTGGTCTGCAAGTCTCTGCCGAGTCCCCAGCATGGGAGGTGTTTGCCTTTTTGGTGCAACTTCACAGAGGCTCCTTCCCCTTTCTGTTTATTTTCTGTTATCTGCCTGCAGAATCATGGGTCCCCGCTTAATGTTTAGAGACAAACCTCTAGAGATATTCTGTTTGTAGAGATCCAGATATATCTTCTTACATATCAGGCTGATTTTGTGACTGTTCAGAATGGTCTGGTAGATACCCAGCTCAATTCAGGGGATGGGTTGAAATAGGGTCCCTTACTCCTCTGCCATCTTTTTTCCTCCTCCAAATTTGTGTTGTTTTAAACCACTAAATTTGTGGTAATTTGTTAACAGCATAAAGAAATGAATTTAATGAATATAACTATTCAACATTTCTCTTTGATCCAAAACTTTCCTCAGAGTGTGAGGAAAGTTGTAAGGCCCTGAAATTTGGCTTTCAGGTTCCAGCCAGCTGTCAGGAAGAGATGCTATTTCAGAACTCTGAGACAAACAATCCATTATAAATATGAGAAGTCTCAGCTATCATACATGACTGTTATTAACTGGTGTTCTCGAAGTGTTATATTTATTACTTTTTTCATAGTCTCTGGTTGAGACCATCTCAGAGGCCTTATTAAGGTTGGTCCTACAGTAGCCCAGGGGGCCAGAGTGTCAGGCCTGAAGACTGTAGACACTGAAAGAAGGGACACCAAGAGAAATTCCACTAAATACCTTGCATTGCAACTCCTTGCCCTCATCCTAGTCGGAAATGACTCATTTGTAGTTCTTGGGTTCCCCTAGTCCTGCATCCCACACCCAGAAGTCCCTAAACCTCCTTGAGTATTACTCATAGTTATTCTGGCTTGTTTTTCATCCTCTGGTACTTAGCCCATGATATCATTTATATTTTCTTACTTTTCCTTTTTTTCTTTTAGTTAAAATTTTATTTGAGATAATGGTAGATTCACATGCAGTTGTATGAAATAATATCAAGAGATCCTGTGACCCTTTACTTATTTTTCCCAATGATATCATTTTTAAAACTATAGAACAATGTAACAACTGGGATATTGACATTGATACAATCCACCAAGTTTATTTAGATTCTCCCAGTTCTGTTAATACTCATTTGTCTCTGTGCATATTGAGTTCAATACACTTTTGTCACACTCGCAAGTTCATGTATCCTTCACCACAGTCAAGGTACTGAACAGTTGTGACACTGCAAAGATCCTTTCTGTTGCCTGTTTATAATCACACCCATTTTCCTCTTGCCATTATGCCCATATTTTGGAAATCATTAATCTGTTTTCCAGTTCCAAAATTTTGCCATTTCAAGAATGTTATACAAATGAAATCATACAGATCATACAATCTTTTGGTATTGGCTTTTCTCACTAAGGATAATTCCATTGAGATCCATCTTAGTTGTTTCATGTGTCAGTAGTCCATTCCTGTTTTTACTGCTGAGTAATATTCCATGGTATAGATATATCACAGTGAACAATTCACCTGTTGAAGGATATCAGGGATATTTCCATTTGGGGGCTATTATTAATAAAGCTGTTATATACATGCATATATGTTTTTTGTATGAACATAAGTTTTAATTTTTCTGGAGTAAGTGTCCAAGAATGCATTGTTGAGTAGTATGATAATTGCACAGTTAATTTTGTAAGAAATTGCCAAAGTGTTTCCTAGAATAGCTGTACCATTTATTTTCCCATCAGCAATGTAAGAGTGTCCAGTTTCAGTGTATGAATGATCAGTTTCTAAGCATCTTTGCCAGGATTTGGTGCTATCACTTTTTTACTTTAGCCAATCTGAAAGGTACATAGTGATATCTCCTTGTGATTTAAATTTGAATTTGCCTAATTATGTTGAATATCTTTTCATGTGCTTAGTGGTTATCTCTATATCCTCTTTGTGAAATGTCCATTCATGTCTTTTGCTCATTTTCTTATTGGATTATTTATAATTTACTCTTGAGTTTGGGCATTCCTTACATTTTGTGTATACTAATCCCTGTCAGATATGAAGTTTGCAGGTATTTTTCCCATGTGTAGCTTGTCTTTTCATCCATTTCAACAAGTTTTCACAGATCAAAATTTAAATTTTAATGAGGTGTAATTTTTGATTTTCCATTTTATGATTAATGCTTTTAGTGTCAAATACAAGAACTCTTCATCAGCATCTAGTTCCCCCAAATTTTGTGTTTTTTTCTTTCCTAAAAACATTTATAGTTTTACAATATAAATTTAAATCTATGATCCATTTTGAGTTAATTTCTTTGCTGCATGTGAGGTTTAGGGTTTTTTGTTGTTGTTGTTCTTTGATTTTTGGTGTTTTTGTTTTGTTTTGTTCTAAAGATTTTATTTATGAGTGGGGGGAAGGGCAGAGAGAGGGAGAAGCAGACTACTCATTAAGCAGGGAAGCTGATGCAGGGCTCAGTCCCAGGACCCTGGGATCATTACCTGAGCCCAAGGCAGCTAGCTGCTTAAATGACTGAGCCACCAGATGCCCCTCACCTTTTTTGTTTGCTTTTTGTTTTGTCCATGGATATCCAGTTACTTTAGCACCACTTATTCAAAGGCTATCTTTCTCCCATTTGACTGCTTTTGTATCATTGAAAAAATAGTTGGATATATTTGTATGTCTACTTGGGGTTCTCTATTCTGTTTCCTTAATTTATGTTATTGGTATCTCTACCATTGCTACATGATCTTGATTATTGTAGTTATATAGTAATACCAGGTAGAGTGCTTTCTCCCTCTTTCTTGTTTTTTAATTCCGAGATTGTTTTAGCTATTCTAGGGGCTGTGTCTTTCCATACATGTTTTAAAATAAGCTTGTCTATGTCTACAAAAGTCCTTGCTGGGATTTTTGCTTTGAATTGCTTTAAACCTATGAAATCATTTTGGAATAATTGACAATTGATAAATTTGATAAATCATGAACATGGTATACTCTATTAATTTTGGTCTTCTTTGATTTTTTAATCAACATTTTGTAATTTTCATTGAATTTTATCCTCTGTTGTTTCCACTCTATTACTGAGCCTGTCTGGCAATATTTTTTTTTATTTCAGTTAATGTATTCTTTTTTGGTTCTGTAATTTTCATTTGGATCTTTACTACAATTTCCATTTTTGAGATTTTATATTTTTTTCATTTGTTTTAAGAGATTTTATAATTGCTTGTTGAAGCATTTTTATGACAGTTGCTTAAGTCCTTGTCAGATAATTCTGACAACTACTTCATCCTTGTGTTTGCATTTTCGATTGTCATTTTTCATTTAGGCTGTGATTTTCCTGGTTCTTGGTATGATGAGTGGTTTTCAGTGTTTCCTGGATATATTGTCTATTACAGTTGGCAATTCTAGGTCTTATTTAAATAATTTATTTTAAGAGGGCACATATTGCACAGAGCACTGGGTGTTATACACAAACAATGAATCATGGAACACTACATCAAAAACTAACGATATACTGTATAGTGACTAACATAATAAAATTTTAAAAATAATATATTTTTAGCAAGGATTAGCACACAGGTTCTGGCCTAGTTTTGTGAGCTATGGTCCTAATGACAGTTTAATTTTCAGAGCCTTTCTTGTGTTATAATGGTCTGTGGCTTATCTAGTGTTTTGGGAACAAAGAGATTTACTGGGCTGTGCTGCTTGTTCTGGTGGACACCTCCATTTGTTGGTGCCTTTTGGCAGCCCAGTATATCTGGAGGGGTTTGGATTCTGAGGCAAAGAACCTTTCTCTACTCAGTGCTTATAGACTGATCTCACTACTGATGACCCTCAGCCACCCTGGTTTCTCTGGGAGGGTAAAGGTACTCTCAAGATTGTGGAAATATAGATGATTCCTGAATAAGCCACTTGCTATTAGCTGAGTCTCTCTTGGTGCTGTGGTTCTGCCTGTATGTTTGTCCTTGTAATCTTGGGTGGTAGGTAGCATCAGGCTCAGTGAAAAAGAAAAATACTTCACCTGATGCTTATTGTCAGTGGTACCCTCAATCTGTATCTTACTTGCTGGTTCCTTTGGGCTCACCTGGTGTGTTTGTTTGTGACTGTGCATGTGAGTGAAGGGGGGGGCAGACATAGAAGGAGAGAGAATCCCAAGCAGACTTTATGTTGAGCATGGAGCAAAATGCTAGGCTCAATACCACAACCCTGAGATCATGACCTGAGCCAAAATCAAGAGCCAGACACTCAACCAACTGAGCCACCCCAGTATCCCAAAGCTGGTGTTTTTGAGGGGAAATTCATTTGAATCCAGGCAAAGAAAGAATTTACCTGGACTGCCTTTGACTTCTACATTGGAAGTTGTGAAATGTTGAGTTTAGACTACTTCCTTACATTGCATGGGGGAATAAGATGCTCCACCATTCAATTGTTCTTATAGTCCTGGAGTGCCTAACCAGATTACCTTCTTTTTATCACCTTTTGAAGTTTACCTCTGGTTGTATCTTACATCATTTCCAAGGTTTATAGTTGTCCTTAGTAGGGAGGAGCATGGAGAAGTGTTACTACATAATCTACTCCAGGCTGGAAATCTGTCTCACATGTATGTCTTTTTTTAAAAGATATTTTATTTATTTATTTATTTAAGAGAGAGAGAGAATTTGAGTGGGAGAGAGGCAGAGGAAGAGCGAGAGAATTTCAAGCAGACTCTGAACTGAGCACAGAGACCAATGTGTAGCTCGATCCAATGACTGTAACATCATGACCTGGGCCAAAATAAAGAGTTGGACACTTAAGCAATTGAGCCACCCATATAATCTCATGTATATTTTTAAACCTGTAAATAGTTCACATTTCTGTCACTGAGCCTCTCCCCCAGTGATATCTCTTCATCTCTGATCATTGCTGAAGTGCTTTCCCTTCTTGAGGCCCCTTTTCATCAAAACTTAATTGTTCACAGAGCTTCCATTTGCCCAGTGAGTCCCCTTAGTATTTAACTCCCTATTTCTCATTGAGCTCTGTTATCTACTGTTAACTGCACCCTTTCCCTGAGGCCTTAAACCCTTGCCATTCCCATTTGCATACTGGTCCATCATTCCATCACTTACTCTAATCCCCTTTATTGTCTACATTTGCTCACTAAAACCTTCCCTATTGAGAGATCATGACTAACACCAAGGAAATAGAAACAATTATCAGAAATTATTATCAACAATGATATGCTAATAAATTAAGCAATGTGGGAGAAATGGATGCCTTCCTGGAAACCTGGAAACTATCAAGACTGAAACAGGAAAAAATTGAAAACCTGAATTGACCAATAACCAGTAATGGGATTAAAGAAGTGATCACAAACCTCTCAAAAAACAAGAGTACAGGACCTGATGGATTCCCTGGGGAATTCTACCAAACAGACAAAGAAGAAATAATACCTATTCTCCTGAAACTGTTTCAAAAAATAGAAACAGAAAGAAAACTTTCAGACTCATTCTATGAGGCCAACATTTCCTTGATCCCAAAATCTGGCAAGGCCCCCATCAAAAAAAAGTATTAAATGTCGATATCCATGGTGAATATGGATACCAAAATTCTCAACAAGATCCTAGCTAATAGGTTCCAACAGTACATTAAAAGGATTATCCATCACGACCCGGTGGGATTTATTCCCTGGCATGCATGGGTGGTTCATCATTTCCAAATCAATGTGATAGAACACATTAGTGACAGGAGAGATAAGAACCATACGATCCTCTCAATTAATTCAGAAAAAAATATTTGACAAAATACAGCATCCTTTCCTGATTAAAACTCTTCAGAGTGTAGGGATAAAGGGAACATTCCTCAATTTTATAAAAACATCTATGAAAAGCCCACAGCAAATACCATTCTCAATGGGGAACACCTAAGAGCCTTTCCCTTAAGATCAAGGAGCATGACAAGGATGCCCACTCTCGGCATGACTCTTCAACACAATACTGGAAGTCTCAGCCACAACAATCAGATAACAAAAATAAATAAAAGTATTCAAATTGGCAAAGAAGAAGTCAAATTCGCTTTGAAAATGACATGATATTTTATGTGGAAAACCCAAAAAAGCTTCACCCCAAAATTACTAGAAATCAAACATCAATTCACTAATAGGAAGAATACAAAATGAATGCACAGAAATCAGTTGCTCTCCCATATACTAACAATGTAAATATATAAAGAGAAAATAGGGAATTGATTCAATTTCCAATAGCACCAAAACCCATAAGATACCTTGGAATAAACCTAACCAAAGAGGGGAAGGATCTATACTCTAGAAACTTCAGAACACTTATGAAAGAAATTGAAGAAGACAGAAAAAGATGGAAAAATGTTCTATACTCATGGATCAGAAGAATAAACATTGTTAAAATGTCTATACTGCCCAGGGCTATCTATACTTTCAATGCCATCCCAATCAAAATACCAATGGCATTTTTTAAAGTACTGGAACACACAATCCTAAAATTTGTGTGGAACCAGAAAAGACCCCAAATTTCCAAGGAAATGTTGAAGACATAAAACAAATTTGGGGGCATCACATTGTCAAGTCAAGGTATATTACAAAGTGTCAAGGTATATTACAAAGCTGTGATCACCAAGACAGCATATCATTGGCACAAAAATAGACACATAGATCAATGGAACAGAATAGAAAGCCCAGAAATGGATCCTCAGTTCTGTGGTCTACTAATCTTTGGCAAATCAGGAAAAAATATCCAATGGAAAAAAGACAATCTCTTCAATAAATGATGCTGGGAAAATTGGACAGCTATATACAGAAGAATGAAACTCAAACATTCTTTTACACTATGCATGAAGATTAAACTCTAAATGGATGAAAGACTTCAATGTGAGGTGGGAATCCATCAAAATCCTAGAGGAGAACATAGGCAGTAACCTCTTTGACATTGGCCACAGCAACTTCTTTCAAGACATGTCTCCAAAGGCAAGGGAATCAAAAGTGAAAATGAACCTTTGGAACTTCATCAAGATCAAAACATTCTGCACAGCAAAGGAAATAGTCAACCAAACTAAAAGGCAACCCACAGAATGGGAGAAGATATTTGCAAATGGCACGACAGACAAAGGGCTGATATCCAAGATCTATAAAGAACTCCTCAAACTCAACACCCAAAAAAGAAATAAGCAAGTCAATAAGCCAATAAATGAGCAGAAAACATGAACAGACACTTCTCCAAAGAAGATATACAAATGGCTAATATCATCATCATTAGTCATCAGGTAAATTCAAATCAAAATCACACTGAGATACCACTTTACACCAATTAGAATGGCTAAAACTGACAAGGCAAGAAACAACAAATGTTGGAAAGGTTGTGGAGAAAGAAGAGCCCTTTCTACTTAAGGGCTACTACACTGTTGATAGGAATGCAAGTTGGTACAGCCACTTTGGAAAACAGTGTGGAGGTCCCTAAAAAATTAAAAATAGAGGTCCCCAATGAACCAGCAATTGTTCTAGTGGTCATTTACTCCAACAATACAGATGTAGTGAAAAGAAGGGCCACATCCACCCCCGTGTTCATAGGAGCAATGTCCTCAAGAGCCAAACTGTAGAAAGAAGCCGAGATGCCCTTCAACAGATGAATGGATAAAGAATGCATGGTCCATCTATACAATGGAATATTACTCAGCCATCAGAAAGGATGACTACCCAACTTTTGCATCAACATGGATGGGATTGGAGGAGATTATGCTAAGTGAAATACATCAAGCAGAGAAAGTCAATTATCATATGGTTTCACTTACTTGTGGAACATAAGAAATAGCATAGAGGACAGTAGAAGAAGGAAGGGAAAATGAAGGGGGGGATATCAGAGCAGGAGATGAAGTATGAGAGACTATGGACTCTGGGAAACAAACTGAGGGTTTTAAAGGGGAGAGCATGGGGGGATGAGTTAGCCCTGATGAGTATTAAGGAGGATACTCATTGCATGGAGCACTGGGTGTTATATGCAAACAATGAATCATGGAACATTACATCAAAAACTAATTATGTACTGTATAGTGACTAGCATAACATAATAAAAAATAAAAATAAATAAAATCTTCCCATTCCTGTTTTCTCATAGCCCACCCACTCCTGTTCTTCTCAGGCTTTGTTTTCTCCCTCAGCAGCATCTCATGACAGCCCCTACAGTGCTTCTGACCTCTTATGAAGCCCTAGTCACCTCTTAAAGCAACATGCTTTTCCTCAGCCTCTATCTTTTCCTTTAATCCCCAACCCATCATGTATTTTTAACAGCTTCTTAAACCAGTATTCTTGCTGTCCCACATCTGCATTTTCCTCTCTTCCACATTGCTGGATTTCTTCCCCATTATGTGGGCAAAACCCTTCTTTTCCTCTGGCCCCAGTTACCTTTTTCTTTCCCACTTCTATAATCACCACTCTTTCCCTTCCTCATTTATCCCCTGACCCCCTGCCATTTTTCCATCTTTTGGCTATGGCCCCCTTCTCTTTCAAGCTTCCATCTTCTTTCTAATTTCTCATATACTTTCTATGCCCCCATCTTCTTCCACAGAATCTCTTTCTACCACTGAACATCTCCCTTCACGCTTTGCTTTTTTTTTTAAAGATTTTATTTATTTATTTATTTGACAGACAGAGCTCACAAGTAGGCAGAGAGGCAGGCAGAGAGAGAGGAGGAAGCAGGCTCCCCATGGAGCAGAGAGCCTGATGTGGGGCTCGATCCCAGGACTCTGGGATCATGACCTGAGCCGAAGGCAGAGGCTTAACCCACTGAGCCACCCAGGCGCCCCCACACTTTGCTTTTTGAAAGTGGCTTTTATCTCCTTCTTTTCACTGGCCTGCATCATAGAACTTACATCCCATTCCTGCCACATAGCTGGATCCACAGTTAATCCATCCCTACCATTTCACTCTATCTAGACACTTAGCTCCTGTATCTGCTAGCAGAGGAGTCATATTTAGACATCTATTTTCTTGACAATGTTCTCTTGAGAGAATAAGATATTCATAGTTTCTGAAACACAAATCTCCTCTGCATTTTTACAGCCAGGCAGGCATTTTTCCTCCCCCAGGCTTTTCTTTAGTTGTTACAGTGTTATCATATACTTATGTGGTGACAGCAAGGAATTCAGCAAATACTAGTTCCATCTCCTCCTTTGGCAAGTTTCTTGCAGCCTCAGGTTTTTGTTTGGACCCTTGGGAGGTGGATGGGATGGTCCTTCTCATTAACTGGCTTTTGGATGTCAGGTGGAAGCAGAGGCCAGCTGCAATTCTGAAGGCCATGGTCCATGTTTTCCTTGGTTTCTCTTTTTCTTTCATAGGTCAATGTGGAGTGTGTTGTATAGACTGAAGTCCTGGCCCAAGCTTGGGTACTTTCAGGTGGCACATTGACTGCCAAAGCTATCAGCACCCTTGGGAGAGACTCTTCCCTTTTGTTTTTCTTTGTACTTCGAAATTAGGAGGAGATCCCCACCCCCATAACCCTGAACATACATGTGAAGGTATACATACGATGCCTCAGAATATCAAAGGCTTGGACCTTACTGATTTACTTTTAGAGGTTACCATTTTTTGTTATAGAGAATGCATCCTTTCTGTCTTTTGATTAGCAGAGCGCACCTTGGCTTTTGAGACTTTAGAATTAGCCAAAGGCAGAGGGATATTCAGGAAGGGAGAGGAAAAAGAAATCGGGAGTGTCAGAGATAATAAGACCTAGAAAGACCCCCTAATCCAACAGCTTTGTTGCCAAGATGGGGAAACTTAGGCCTAGAGAGGGGAGGAGACTTGCGAGGTCAATTATAGAGCTAAGGCTGGAAGCCAAATTAGTGGGGAAGGAGAGAGTCATCTTTGTCCCTCTTAGACCCACTTTGGTCCCTCAGACTTACATTTCCAGATGGGTTTTTTGTTGATGCAATCACAAACATAACAATTATATTGAAAGCCTCTCTGGAATTGGGGACCAAGTATTTCTCTTTCTGAATAAATGGACTTCTGACCCCATGGCAACGGATTAATATTCTTGCTCTTTTGTCAGTCTGTGGGTCTGTTCTAGAGCCCAAGTACAACTTGATATAATATTTCTGCTGTGGAGTTACTGGAAGAAAGCTATATGGACAAGTAGTTGGGTCCATGCAGACAAGGTTTTCCAATGACACTCACAGGTACACTGCCCTAATAATAAAGGCTACTACTTAAGTCCTATTATACAGTGTGATCTACACGCATGATTACATTTCATTCTTACCACAACTCTGTGAGGAAGGCCTAGTTATTTACCTCTATTTTATTGATAAGGAAACCAAAGCTCTGAGAAGTGAAGTGACTTACACAAGGTCACTTAGAGAGTAAGTGGTGACATTGAGATTTAAAGCTATTTCTGTCTACTTGGTTCCAAAGATCATGCTTTTATGAGCTGTTAACTTGTAGATACTTTACCTCAACTCCATGGTTAGGTAGATAAAGAGTGGGCCTTTGGGATAATTATACAATGATGATGATGTTGAAAATTTAACACATGCTCTTGCCTTTTCCATCTTGGCACTATACTAGGCATCTGGAATACAGAGATAAATCAAGCATAGCACAGCATGTCCTCTCAGAGTGATCAGAGCCTAATGAAGGGTAAGAATGATACAGAACCACATGAATAAATAACAAGATTAGATAGCAGTAAGAGGAACCTGTTTAATCTTAAAATTTGTATGGAGTCAGAAGAGACCCCGAATTGCTCAGGAAATGTTGAAAAAGAAAAACAAAACTGGGGGCATCATGTTGCCTGATTTCAAGCTTTACTACAAAGCTGTGATCACCAAGACAGCATGGTACTGACACAAAAACAGACACATAAACCAGTGGAACAGAGTAGAGTGCCCAGATATGGACCCTCAACTCTATGGTCAAATAATCTTTGACAAAGCAGGAAAAAATATACAGTGGAAAAAAGACAATCTCTTCAATAAATGGTGCTGGGAAAATTGGACAGCTATATGTAGAAGAATGAAACTTGACCATTCTCTTACACCATACACATAGATAAACTCGAAATGGATAAAAGACCTCAATGTGAGGCAGGAATTTTTCAGAATCCTAGAGGAGAACATAGGCAGTAACCCCTTTGATATCAGCCACAGCAACTTCTTTCAAGATATGTCTCCAGGGGCGCCTGGGTGGCTCAGTGGGTTAAAGCTTCTGCCTTTGGCTCAGGTCATGATCCCAGGGTCCTGGGATTGAGCCCCGCACCGGGCTCTCTGCTCAGCAAAGAGCCTGCTTCCCCCTCCCTCTCTGCCTGCCTCTCTACCTACCCGTGATCTCTGTCAAATGAATAAATAAAATCTTTTTTAAAAAAAGATATGTCTCCAAAGGCAAAGGAAACAAAAGCGAAAATGAATTTTTGGCACTTCATCAAGATCAAAAGCTTCTGCACAGTAATTCTGAAACAGTCAACAAAACAAAGAGGCAACCTGCGGAATGGGAGATGATATTAACAAATGATAGTACAGACAAAAGGCTGATATCCAGGATCTATAAAGAACTTCTCAAACTCAACACACACAAAACAGATAATCATGTCAAAAAATGGGCAGAAGACATGAACAGACACTTATCCAATGGAGACATACAAATGGCTAACAGACACATAAAAAAAATTCATCATCACTAGCCATCAGGGAGCTTCAAATTAAAACCACATTGAGATACCACCTTAACACCAGTTAGAATGGCCAAAATTAACAAGACAGGAAACAACGTGTGTTGGAGAGGATGTGGAGAAAGGGAAACCCTCTTACACTGTTGGTGGGAATGCAAGTTGGTGCAGCCACTCTGGAGAACAGTGTGGAGGTTCTTCAAGACGTTAAAAATAGAGCTTCCCTATGACCCTTTAATTGTGCTACTGGGTATTTACCCCAAAGATACGGATGTGGTGAAAAGAAAGACCATCTGTACCCCACTGTTTATAGCAGCAATAGCCATGGTCGCCAAACTATGGAAAGAACCAAGATGCCCTTCAACAGACGAATGGATAAGAAAGATGTAGTCCCTATATAGTATGGAGTATTATGCCTCCACCAGAAAGAATGAATACCCAACTTTTGTATCAACATGGACGGGACTGGAAAAGATTATGCTGAGTGAAATAAGTCAAGCAGAGAGAGTCAATTATCATATGGTTTCACTTATTTGTGGAGCCTAGGAAATAACACGGAGGACATGGGGAGATGGAGAGGAGAAGGGAGTTGGGGGAAATTGGAGGGGGAGATGAACCTTGAGAGACTACGGACTCTGAAAAACAATCTGTGGATTTTGAAAGGGCAGAGAGTGGGAGGTTTGGTGATCCTGGTGGTGGGTATTATGGAGGGCATGTATTGCATGGAGCATTGGATGTGGTGTATAAACAATGAATTCTGGTACCCTGAAAAGAAATTTAAAAAATAAAAAAATAAGAGGAACCTGTTTAATTCATCTGTGTAAACCGGCATGGACAATGATATTTGAATGGGATTTTGAGGAATAGGTAGAAGTTTCCCAGCAATAGAAAAGAACTTGGTAAGACAGAAATAGTGACAAGCATTCTGGGCAGAGGAACCAACCTAAGTAAAGCTACAGAAGAACGGAAATCCTTGATTTGTTCTGGAAGCAGTAAAGAAGGCCCAGGGGAGTGTTAAGAAGGGTGAGAACAATCATGCTAGCAGGTCACCACAATTGCTTGTAACCTGTTATTTTCTGAAAGCCATTAGGATAACCCTGAACCACGGATCATCCTGCAGTGTACATGGGTGACCCAGGACAGGCACATGAATTAATAGACACTTGATTGATTGATTGATTGATTGATTGAAGCCTTGTAATTAGGAGAAGTAACATGCCTGTGGCAATTCAGTGGACGTTCTCTTAGCCCCAATTCAATCCTTTCCCCACATGATCTCAGATCCCATTTCCTCTGCATAGTCACTCCTTAGTTTTGCCGTTTATAACTGCAAGAAAGCAAAAGCCATATAGAGTCTCTTCTTCATTTGGCCTGCATCTCCAAATATTTTGATGCCTCACATGTGAGACACAATAGGGTACTGTTTCAGTGTGTGGGTTCTGAAGCCAGACAGCTTGGATTTGTTCACAACTTGACATAATATTTCCTGTCAATAGATTGATCTTTGACCAGCTATTGAGCCTGGTTTTGCCTCAGTTTTTTCCACTTTTTAGCCCTCTTCTAAGTTTATTTGAGTATTAAATTAGATGATATTAAGTGCTTAGAAAAGTGCTTGGTACATGTAAATATTTAACAATATTTAACTATTTTTATTTATGCTTATTATCAATGTTGTTTGAGATGTCTGGCTAGTTCTACAAAGTCAATAGTTATTTCTATCTATAAAGCATGTAAATATTATCAAACAGTTTACATTATTAACCACTTTTAAATATTCTTGTGAGTAGACAATTCTTCTCATGGACTTACTTTGATTTATTTAGTCATTATCTTTTTTACTTGCCACTGTTTGACTTAATTGCCCTTGAATAAAAATTTCCAGACATCTCTGCAAAGATTTTGACCTTCTGCAAAAGGCTTTAACCTCTCTTTTCTTCATTTTCCTTTTCTGTAAAACAGAGTTGTTAGTAATGATATCTTCCTTATTGGGTGACCATGAGAACTAAATAAGTTAATTCCAAACAGGATCTTAGACCATAATAAGTATTTTATATCAGATTAGTTATTAGTATTACTCTAGCTTGCTTTTTGAAAAATCAAGATGTCTCAGGCACATCTCAATTATTTTTACCTCAAAATTTGGTGTGTGCTAACTTCCAAGAATTCTTAGGATCATTTAGTGGAGAAGAGAGTGATGGCCCAAAGACTTGGTGTTAGCTAGGAGATGTACAGCATATTATTTTGCATGAGTGTTGGTAACAGGCAAGATGTCACTAGAGGCTGCTGGAGGCATATCTATGACATAGCTGCAGCCTGTGACATTAGTATTCTTGATTCATTTTTAATAAGTAAAACACGCACATGGTACAAAGTGCAAAAGAGTATAGAAGTGTGTATAGGAAACTATATGTCCTCTGGAATCACTACTGACAAGCGTGTAGTTCAGTTGTGTTTAGACCTAACCAGTGTGGCCAGCTTCTGGAATGTATGGCAGAAACCTTTCAAATTCACGTACTTATATTGATATCTCCTTTCTTAAGTTTAAAACCCATTACTTAACATATAGTGTATTATTGGTTTCAGAGGTAGACTTTAGTGATTCATCAATTGCATATAACACCCAGTGATCATTATATGAAGTGCCTTCCTTAATGCCCATCACCCAGTTACCCCTGAGAGGCCTACCTATCCCAACCCACAACCCCTAGTAGTTTTTCAGACCCACTCATCATAGTGGTACTGGAAATACTTTTCTTATACAATAAAATCAAAAGTCATAATTTTCAGGAATAGGAGAGTTAGAAAGATTTTGGGGAAGGTCAGGGGTCACAATTTTACATGAGACCTTCCTTGACTTGGGAATAAAGGACTGGGAGAGTTGGAGTGTGCTCTGATATGAACCCACCAAATGAAAATATGATGAGCAGGCATATTGTTAATTATGGGCCTATTGGGCTATAGGGTACAGATATGGATACTAACCTGGGAGAATAGGGTTCCTCTAGGAGGTTGGATGAGGCAGAAAGTGGTCCTCAGTTGGAGAGAGACACCTTGTTAGACTGCCTCTCTTATTTCCCACTCCATAGTTCTCTCCCAACCTATGACAGTTCTAAACCAGAAATGGAAACGTTTTGAGAGACAATCCAAGAATCCCTAAAGGGCAGCTGTTTTCCAATTCCTAAGAATCAGGAAGTCAGAAGGGAGATAAGATGCTGGGTGAGATCTGTCAACTACTCATTGTCTCTGAACTACACTCTAGTCTTCTGAGTGACTAATCCTTGTCTACCCAGTGAGATATGTGGCCTTCATCCATGCTCCCACCCCTTGCCTTATACTTACAGCTATCATAGAGTCATCTATGGCAAGCATAGAGTCATCTTTACTTTTTTCAGTGTCATCTTTAGAACTAACGTGAAATGAGAGCTTCACCTTTGACAAAATGCAGCATCCTTTCTTGATATAAGCTCTCCACAATGTAGGAATAGAGGGAACATCCCTCCATATCATAAGAGCCATCTATGAAAAACCCACAGCAAATATCATCCTCAGTGGGGAAAAACAGAGCTTTTCCTCTAAGGTCAGGAACACAACAGGTATATCCACAATCGCCACTGTTATTCAACATAATACTGGAACTCCTTGCCTCAGCAATCAGACAACAAAAAGAAATAAAAGGCATCCAAATAGGCAAAGAAGTCAAACTCTCACTCTTCACAGATGACATGTAGAAAACCTAAAAGACCCCACCCCAAAATTGCTATAACTGATACAAGAATTCAGCAATGTGGCAGAATATAAAACCAATGCACAGAAGTCAGTTGCATTTCTATTTTGTTTGTTTTTTTTAATATTTTTCTCTTTTTTTCTTAATTTAAATTCAATTAACCAACACATAGTAATACATCATTAGTTTCAGATGTAATGTTCAACAATTCATCAGTTGTGTATAACACACAGTGCTGATCACATCATGAGCATCCTTAATCCCAAATCCAGTTACCGCATCCTCCCACAAACATCCCCTTCAGTAACCTTCACTTTGTTTCCCATACTTAAGAGTCTCTCATGGTTTGTCTCTCTCTCTCTGATGACTTCCCATTCAGTTTTCCCTCCCATCACTTATGGTCTTCCACACAGTTTCTTATAGTCCACATATGAGTAAAACCATATGAATATTGTGCTTCTCTGATTGATTTATTTCACTTAGCCTAATACCCTCCAGGTCCATCCGAGTCGGTATTCATCCTTGCTGATGGCTGAGTAATATTCCACTGTATATACAAACCACATCTTCTTTATCCATTAATCTGTCAAAGGACATCTCAGCTCCTTCCATACTTTGGCTATTGTGGAAATTGCTGCTTTGAACCCTGGGGTCCAGGTGCCCCTTTGAATCACTATGTTTGTATTCTTTGGATAAATACCTAGTAATGTGATTGCTGGGTTGTAGGGTTGCTCTATATTTAACTTCTTGAAGAACCTCCATACTATTTTCCAGAATAGCTACACCAGTTTGCATTTCCACTAAGAGTGTAAGAGGCTTCCCCCTTCTCTATATCCTTGCCAACATCTATGCTTCCTGTCTTGTTTATTTTAGCCATTCTGATTGGTGTAAGATGATATCTCATTGTGGTTTTGATTTGTATTTTCCTGATACCAAGAGATATGGAACATTTTTTTCATGTGTCTTTTGGCCATTTGTATGTCTTCTAACTGGACAATTGTCTGTTCATGTCTCCTGCCCACTCTTTTTTTTAAAGATTTTATATATTTATTTGACAGACAGATATAACAAGTAAGCAGAGAGGCAGACAGAGAGAGGGAAGCAGGCTCCCTGCTGAGCAGATAGCCTGATGCAGGGCTCAATCCCAGGCCCCTGGGATCATGACCTGAGCCAAAGGTAGAGGCTTTAACCCACTGAGCCACCCAGGCGCCCCTCTCCTGCCCACTCTTGACAGATTCTTTGTTTTTTTGGGGGGGGGGTTAAGTTTGACAAGTTGTTTATAGATCTTGGATACTAGCCCTTTCTCTGATAAGACATTTCCAAATGCAAATATCTTTTCCATTCTGTAGATTTCTTGTTCATTTTTTAACTCTTTCCTTTGCTGTGCAGAAGCTTTTTATTTTGATGAAGTCCCAATAGTTTGTTTTTGCTTTTGATTCCCTTGCCTTTGAACACATGTCTAACAAGAAGATTCTGTGGTCCAAGTCAAAGAGGTTGATGCCTGTGTTCTTCTCTAGAATTTTGATGGATTCTTGTCTCACACTTAGGTCTTTCATCCATTTTGAGTTTGTTTTTTATGCATGGTGCAATAAAATGGTCCAGTTTCATTATTCTGCATGTGCCTGTCCAATTTTCCTAATACCATTTGTTGAAGAACAAATGTTTTTTTTTTCCTCACTGTATATTTTTTCCTGTTTTGTTGAAGATCAGTTGATCAGAGTTGGGGGTCCATTTCTGGGTTCTCTATTCTGTTCCACTGTCCTATGTGTCTGTTTTTGTGTCAGTACCATACTGTCTTGATGATTACAGCTTTGTAATTTAGCTTGAAGTCCAGAATTATGATGCTACTACCTTCAGTTTTCTTGTTCAATATTATTTTTCTTTTTTTCTTTAAATTCAATTATCCAACATATAAAAGATCATTAGTTTCAGATTTAGAGTTCAATAATTCATCAGTTGCGTATAGCATCCAATGTTCATCACATCACGTGCCCTCCTTTATATCTATCACCCAATTACCCCATTCCTCTGCCAGATTCCCTTCCAGAAAACCTCAGCTTGTTTCCTATAGTTAAGAGTCTCTCATAGTTTGTCTCTCTTTCTGATTTATTTTTTTTAATTCATTCCCAGTAGTTTATTTTTGTTTTTATTTCCTCTGTCTCAGAAGACATCTAGAAAAATGTTACTACAGCTGATATGAGATACATGATTGCTTGTGCTGTCTTCTAGGATTTTATGGTGTCAGATCTCATATTTTGGTCATTAATCCATTTGGGGCTTATTTTTCTGTGTGGTTTTAAGAAGTGGTCCAGTTTCATTATTTTGCATGCAGATGTCCAGTTTTCCCAACACCATTTGTTGAAAAGACTGTCTTTTCCACTGGATATTCTTCCTGCTTTGTTGAAGATTAATTGACCAAATAATTGTGGATTTATTTCTGTGTTTTCTGTTTTGTTCCATTGCTCCATTTGTGATGGTACCATATTGTCTTGATCACTAGAGCCTTGTAATATATCTTTATGTCTGAAATTGTGATGCCTCCAGTTATTTCTTATTTTTTATTTAAATTCTATTTAGGTAACATCTACTGTATTATTATTTTCAGGAGTAGAATTTAGTGATTTATCAGCAGCATACAACACTCAGTGCTCATTACGTCAAGTGCCTTCCTTAATGTCCATCACCTAACTGCCCATCCCTCCACCTCCTTCTTCTCCAGCAACCCTCAGTTTGTTTCCTACAGTCATGTGTCTGTTACAGTTTGTCTCCCTCTCTGTTTTCATCGCATTTTATTTTTCCTTCCTTTTCCCCTATGTTTATCTGTGATACCTCCAGTTTTGTTTTTCTTTTTCAAGATTGTTTTGGCTATTTGGTATATTTTGTGGTCCTTTAAAAAAATTTAGGTTCTTTGATCTAGTTCTGGGAAATATGCTGTTGTTATTTTGATAGGGATATCATAAAATCTGTAGATTCTTTGGTTAGTATAGACATTTTAACAGTATTTTTTCTTCCAATCCATGAACATGGAAATTATTTCCATTTGTTTGTGTCTTCAGTTTCTTTCATCATTTTATCATTTTCAGAGTACAGGTCTTTCTCTCCTTTGTTTAAATTTAGTCCTAGATATATTGTTATTTCGGTGAAATTATAAATAGGATTAGTTTCTTAATTTCCCTTTCTGCTGCTTCATTATTGGTATATAGAAATGCAGCAGATTTCTGTTCATTGATTTTGTATCCTGAAACTTTACATAAGTCATTTATCAGTTCTAGCAGTTTTTTGATGGACTCTTTACGGTTTTCTAAATATAGTATGTCATCTGTGAATAGTGAAAGTTTGAGTTCTTCCTTGCCAGTTTGGATGCCATTTATTTATTTATTTATCTAATTGCTGTGGCTAGAACTTCCAATAGTATGTTGAATAAAAGTGGTAAGTTGGACATCCCTGTCTTATTCCTGACCTTATGGGGAAAGCTCTTAGTTTTTCCCCATTAAGTATGATGTTCCCTGTGGGTTTTTCATATACAGCCTTTATCATGTTGAGATATGTTCTCTTTAAACCTACTTTTTGAAGTTTATTATTATTATTATGAATGGATGTTGTACTTTGTCAAATGTTTTTTCTTTGCCTGTTGAAATGATCATATGGTTTTTATCCTTTTTATTACTGATGTGATATACCATGTTGATTGACTTGCCAATATTGAACCACCCTTGCAACCCAGAAATAAATCCCACTTGATCATGATGAATGATTTTTTTAATGCAGTGTTGCACTTGGTTTGCTAGGAATTTGTTGATAATTTTTGCATCTGTATTTATATTGGCCTGCAGTTTTTTTTTGGGGGGGGGTTTATCTGCTTTTGGTATTACTGTAATGCTGCCTCTTAGAATGAATTTGGAACTTTTCCTTCTTTTTCTATTTTTTGGAAAAGTTTAATCCTAGGTATTAATTCTTCTTTAAATATTTGGTAGAATTTGCTTATAAAGCCATGTGGTCCCAGATTTTTGTTTGTTTGGAGTTTTTTGGTTACTGCCTAAATTTTTTTGCTGATTATAGCAAATCAGCTGAAATATTTTTTGCTGATTTCTGCTTACGTTTTCTATTTTTTTTCCCGTTTCAGTTTTGGTACTTTATATGTTTCTCAGGATTAATCCATTTCTTCTAGGTTTTTCAATATGTTGACATGTAATTTTCCATAATATTCTCTTACAGTCCTTTGGATTTCTGTGGTGTAAGTTTTTATTTCTACTCTTTCATTTTTTTTTTAATTTGCATTCTCTCTCTCTCTCCCTCCCTTTGATCTAAAGGCTCATTATTTTTGTTGCTCTCTTCAAAGAAACAGCTCTTGGTTCCATTAATCTATTCTATTTTTGATTGTTTGTTTGTTTGTGCTTTTGTTTTTGTTTCCATATCATTTATTTCTGCTTTAACCCTTATTATGTCCTTCCTCTGCTGGTTGTGGGGTTTTTTGGTTGTTCTTTTTCTAGCTCTTCTAGGTATCGATTTAGGTTCTTTGATAATTTTCTTGCTTCTTGAGGTAGGCTGGTATTGCTATAAAATTCCTTCTTAGAACCACTTTTGCTGTATCCCAAAGATTTTGGGTTGTTGTGTTTTTCATTTACATTAATTTCCATATACTTTTGGGTTTCTTCTTTGATTTCTTGGTTCGCCCATTCATTGTTTAGTAGTATGTCATTTAACCTCCATGTATTTGTGATCTTTCCAGATTTCTTTCTTGTGGCTTATTTCTGGCTTCATAACTTATCTCTTCATTAGAAAACATGACTTTGAATTTTTTAATTTGCTGAGACTTGTTTTGTGGCCTAATATGTGATCTATTCTGAGGAATGTTATATGTGCACTTGGAAGGAATGTGTATTCTGCTGTTTTCCAATGGAATGTTCTGAATATATCTGTTAAATCCATCTGGCAAGTGTTTCATTCAAAACCATTGTTTCCTTGTTGATTTTCAGTTTAGATGATCTATCCATTGATGTAAATAGGGTACTAAAGTCCCCTACTATTATTGTATTACTATCAATTAGTTCCTTTATGTTTGTTATTAACTGTTTTCTCTATTTTGATGCCCCCATGTTGGGTGAATATAGATTCACAATTGTTATATCTTCTTGTTGGGTTATCCCTTTTATGATTATATAGCTATCCTTTTTGTCTCTTTTTACAGTCTTTGTTTTAAAATCTATTTTGTCTCATAGAAGTATTGTAACCCAGGCCTTCTATTCATGTCCATTTGCATGATAAATGTTTCTCCATCTCCTTACTTTCAATCTTCAGTTGTCATTATGTCTGAAATTAGTCTCTTATAAGCAGCATATCAATGGCTCCTTTTTTTGTTTTGTTTTGTTTGTTTGTTTGTTTGTTTTTTGTCCAATCTGATAGCCTTTTTCTTTTGTTTGGAGCATTGAGCCCATTAATATTCAGAGTAATTATTGAAAGACATGAATTTTGTGCCATTTTATTACCTTGTAAAGTGGCTGTTTCTGTAGATTGTCTCTCATTCTGGTCTATGTTACTTCTGGGCTGCCTCTTCACTGAAGGGATTCTTTAGTATGTCTTGCAGAGCTGGATTAGTGTTCACAAATTCCTTTACTTTTTGTTTGTTCTGGAAACTCCTTATCTCTCCTTTTATTCTGAATTATAGCCTTGCTGGATAAAGTATTCTTGGCTGCCTATTTTTCCCATTTAGAACATATTATATATTGTCTGAATATATATTGACTATGAATTCCATGAATATATTCCATGAATATATTATTCCAGTCCTTTCCAGCATGACAAGTCTCTGTGGACAGGCCTGCTATCAGCCTTTTATTTCTACTCTTGTAGTTTAAAGACCTCTTGTCCTGAGCTGCTTTCAGGATTTACTCTTTATCTCTGAAATTTGCAAGCTTCACTATCATATGTCATGTTTTTTACTTATTTTTATTGATTATGAGGTGGGTGCTCTGTGCCTCCTGCACTTGAATGTGTTTCCTTCCCCAGATTTGGGAAGTTATCAGCTACAATTTGTTCAAATAAACCTTCTTCCCTGCTCTCTGTCTCTCTTTTTTTTTTCTTCTTTTGGTACCCCTATTATTTAAATATTATTTCACTTTATGGTATCACTGATTTCTGTCTCATTTAGTGATCCAGTAGTTGTCTTTCTCTCTTCTTTTCAACTTCTTTAATCTCCATCATTTTGTCTTCTCTATCACTGACTCTTTCTTTTGATTTATTTTATCCTTGATGTTACAGTGTCCATTTTTTTACTGTATTTCAGTAAAAGTATTTTTAATTTTGGCCTGATTAGATTGTAATTCTATTGTTTTTATTGTAAGGCATTTTCTAGCATCTTCTATGTTTTCTTCAAGCCCAGCTAGTATCTTTGTAACAATTGTTTTAAATTCTAGTTTGTACATCTTCTTATATAACCATATTGCTTAAATACCTAGCATTGAGTACTACCTCCTGTTCTGTATTTTGTGGTGAATTTCTGTGTCTCAACATTATTTCCAGAAAAGAAAAGAAGAAAGAGGGAGGAGAAAACAGTACCCCCACCAAAAAGAGAAAAAAAAAAAAGCAAACCAAACCAGAAAAAAACAAAAGTCAAACAAAATAAGAAAAAATCAAACCAGAAACAAAAGAGAACAAAACAAATACTAGATCCTGGGTGTACTTTGGTCAGCTTGTTAATAAAAACTAGGTCCCAAAATAGGAAATAAAGAAAAAAAATATATTTATAAAAATAAATAGAGTAAGATAAAATAAAATACAATGAATGGAAACCAAATTTTGTGTGTATATATATACATATAAAATATATATTATATAATATATAAATATATATATGTACATATGTACAATATATATATGTGTGTGTATATATATATGTATATATATATATACCCCTGAAACTCTAAAGAATACACTAAAAAAAACCCACAAATGCTATATACATTTTCCCCTAGAGCTAAAGTTTTGCAGTTCTCCATAATCAGTAAACTTGGTACTAGCCAGTTGTTCCTGATGATCTTCTCAGGTTGTTCTGCTGATTCTCAGGTGCCCTCATCCAGGTGTAATTGTGCCTCTCTTCCCTGGGGTCCAGACTCTATTTAAGCAGTTATGGATTACCTTATGTGGTGCTCTTTTTCTCCCTGAATGCTTTCAGCAGCAATGAGAGAGATGAAAATGGTGGTACCCTCTCTCTAGCTCCAGAGCTGAAAGTTTCCACCCCCACTCTTCAGTGAGCCCTCAAAATAAAGCATCCAATCACTTTTGTCTCTCTGCTTTCCGTGTGAACCCTGTGTTCACTCAGCCAGTGACCAAGTGTTTTTATCTCAGGCACACAACTAAGCTTCAAGTTGCCAAATTTTATGAACCTGCTCAGGGCAGACCCTCACCTTTTCCCCCAGGGGAGGGGGGAAGGCCTCATCATGGTCTTCTTGCTGGGTCCCTGCCCAGAGAGGAGTGGCACCATTGTGCAGTGGTTCAATTTATGGCAACACTGAGCAGAAAGCTGGCACCTAGACTTACTGTTTTTAGTTGGCTTCCCTGCTCCAATGCCTGGGAATTCTGTCACATTCAGGAACTCTCTGTTGTTCTTGTGACTCTGGGGATCCTGAGACCACACTATCCCACCTGGGATTCCACCCTACTCTGCCACCTGAACACCTTTAAGCAAAGGACATCCCCCACCATAACAGACTTCTAAAAGTTCCAATTTTGTACTCTGCAGTTTATATAATACTTTGTAGCCTCCTTAAGCTGGCTCCCTCCCACTGTCATATATTCTAATATATCTTCACAGCACCTACCTTCCAAAAAGTAGTCACTTTTCTATTTGTAGAATTGCAGCATTTCTTTTATTAGCTCTCCCATTGTTTTCACAGATATTCAGAATGATTTGATAACTATCTAGCTGAATTCCAGGGACGAGACAGACTTAGGATCCTCTACTCCTCCTCCATCTTAATTCCTCCCTCAGACTCCACTTCTAGTTGTGATTCTCTTCCTGTGTCTGACACATCTGCAGTTACTGCCTTCAGTGAAATCTTGAATCTCTCAAAGTCATACATGAAGGTTGGAATCAATCTTCTCCAAATTCCTGATGAATGTTGATATTTTGACCTCTTTCTATTAATCACAAATGTTTTTAGTGTCATCTAGAATGGTGAGTTCTTTCCAGAAGGGTTTCAATTTACATTGCCCAGATCCATCAGGGGGATCACTATCCATGGTAGCCAAAACCTTACAAAACGTATTTCATAAATACAAAGATTTTAAAGTCAATATTAATCCTTGATCCATGGGCTGTATAATGGATATTGTGTTAGCAGGCATGAAAACAATGTTAATCTCATTGTATATCTCCATCAGAGTTCTTTGGTGACTGGGTACATTGTCAATGAGCAGACATATTTTGAAAGATTTTTTTCTTCTGAGTAGGTCTCAACAGTGGGCTTAAAATATTCAGTATATCAACAGGGAGAGATAATACGGTGAAACAGTAGAAGGACCTAAATTGTCTCAGTTTTTGAGTACAACTAGATAGTTATCAAATAATTCTGAACACTCAGGAAATCAATTGGAGTTCTGACAAAATAAATGATGCAAGTCCATAAGTAGAAAAGTGACCACTGTTAAGAAGGTATGAGATGTGGAGGCGAGATATAGCTGAAGATAAGCTGGTAGGGAGGGAGCCGGCTTATGGTGGTATTGTAAATTATTATAAATGGCAGGCAGAGTGCAAAATCGAGACCATTAGAAATCTACAAGAGTGGGGAAAGTGCCTGTCTTAAAGGTGTTCTGGTAGTGAAGTGACACAGAATCCCTGGCATGACAGCATGGTCTGAGGATTCCCTGGGTTGCAAGAAGAAGGCACAACACCTAAGTGAGCTATGTTTCCCAGGCATAGGAGCATGGGAGCCAGCTGAAACAGCCAGTCTAGGTGCTGGATTTCTGCTCTGTGTTGCCATAAACTATGAACTGCTGCATAGTTGTGTGATTGTTTTCCTGGGATAGGTCCAACAAAAGGCAGAAGCATGGTGAGACCCTCTGTGGGAGAAACAGCATGAGTCCATGCCAAGTGAGTCCTGAAAATTTGGAGTTTTGAAACTCAGTCACATGTCTGAGATAAAACAAAACAAAACAAAACAAAACACCCTCAGACACAAACAGGGTGGACTCAGAGTTCTGATGGAAAGGGGGAGACATGAGTGATTCATTGTTCTTCTATGAAAAATTTTCAGCTCCAGGGTTAGAGAGCAGAGAGCAGGGCACTGCCATATTCATCCCACCCATCAGTACTGGAAGACTTAAGTGAGCAAAACAGCACCACCTAGTGGAGCTCAGAGCTGCTTACACCAAGCGCTGTCTCCCTGTGCATTGGAGGAGCATTTCCACTAAGACAAGTCCACCTGAGAATCAGGGCAACAGGTCCCTCCCCCAGAAGACCAGCACAACTAGGTCACACCAAATTTACTGATCATAGAGAACTGCAGCGATTCAGCTCTAGGGGAAAAGAGTATGTAGCATTCTTTGTATTTTTATTCTGTAGCCTTTATTATTATTTTCCAGTTATTTTCCTATTTCTCAGTCCTTTTTTATTCTTTTGTAATTTTATTTTTATATATACTTTATATATATACCGTTTCATTTTTAGTGTAGTATATTACATATTTCTTTCTTTATTCCTTTCTTAATCGAGTTTCTATTAACAAACAGAACAAAACACACAGAGGATCTACTTTTTGTTTTGTTTTGTGTTGTTATTGTTTCTTTTTCTTTCTTTCTTCTTTCATTTTCAGGACAAAATTATGAAACAGGAGGAATTTACCCCAAAATAAGGAACAGGATGTAGTATTCACAGCCAGGGGTTTAATCAACACAGATATAAATAATATGTCTGAACTAGAATTTAAAACAATCTTATAAAGATACTAGCTGGGCTTGATAAAAACATAGAAGACACTAAAGAATCCTTTACTGTAGAGAAAAATAACTAAAATATAGTCACGATGAAATTGAAAATGCTATAACTGAAAGGTAATTCCAAGCAAAGGACATAAAAATGAGTATGAACAAAGCAGAAGAAAAAATCATTGATAGAGAAGACAAAATTATGGAAACTAATGAAGCTGAAAGGAAGAAGTAAATAAAACTCTTAGATCAAAAGGTGGATTTAGAGAAATTGGCAATTCCATAAAGCAAAATAATATCCATTTTATGGAAGTCCCAGAAGAGGAAGAGCAGGAAAAATGGGCAGTTTATTTGAACAAATTGTAACTGAGAACATCCTTAATCTGGGGAAGATAACAGGCATGCAAGTCTAAGAGGCATAGGGAACTCCCCTCAAAATACACAAAAATAGGTCAATGCCATGATATATTATAGTGAAACTTGCAAATTAAAAGTTAGGGAGAGAACACTGGAAGCAGCTAGGGAATAAAGGCCCTTAACCTGCAAAGGTAGACACATAAGGCTGGCAGCAGACCTGTCTCCAGAGACCTTGCAGTCCAGCATGAACTGGCAAGATATATTCCACATGCTAAATGGGAAAAATATGGAGCCAAGAATACTTTATCTGGAAAGGTTGTCATTCAGAAAATAAAGAAAGACAGAGTTTCCAAGACAAAATAATAGTAATAATAATAATAATAATAATAATAATAATAAAGGAGCTGGTGAACACTAAACCACCACTGCAAAATACATTAAGGAATTAAGGGCGACCCTTTGAATGGAAAAAGACCAAAAGTAACAAAGAGCAGAAATAAGCAGAGACACTCTATAGGAAAAGAGACTTTATGGGTAATAAAATGGCACCAATTTCATATTTTTCAATAATTACCCTGAAAGTAAGTGCTCCAATAAAAGACATAGGGTATAGAATGGATTAAAAAAAAAAAAAAAGACCAGGGCGCCTGGGTGGCTCAACTTGTTAAGCAACTGTCTTCGGCTCAGGTCATGACCCTGGAGCACTGGGATTGAGTCCTGCATCCGGCTCCTTTCTCAACAGGGAGTCTGCTTCTCCCTTTGACCTCTCCCCTCTCATGCTCTCTCTCTCACTCTCCCTCTCTCTAAAATAAATAAATTTTTAAAATAAATTTTAATTTTTATTTATTTATTTATTTATTTATTTATTTATTTTTATTTCTTTTCACCGTAACAGAGTTCATAGTTTTACACCACACCCAGTGCTCCATGCAATGCGTGCCCTCCACAATACCCACCACCAGGCTCCCCCAACCTCCCACCCCCCGCCCCTTCAAAACCCTCAGGTTGTTTTTCAGATTCCATAGTCTCTCATGGTTCATCTTCCCCCCAATTTCCCTCAATTCCCTTCTCCTCTCCATCTCCATCTCCCCATGTCCTCCGTGTTATTTGTTATGCTCCACAAATAAGTGAAGCCATATGATAACTGACTCTCTCTGCTTGACTTATTTCACTCAGCATAATCTCTTCCAGTCCCGTCCATGTTGCTACAAAAGTCTGGTATTCATCCTTTCTGATGGAGGCATAATACTCCATAGTGTATATGGACCACATCTTCTTTATCCATTCGTCTGTTGAAGGGCATCTTGGTTCTTGACACAGTTTGGCGACTGTGGCCATTGCTGCTATAAACATTGGGGTACAGATGGCCCTTCTTTTCACCACATCTGTATCTTTGGGGTAAATACCCAGTAGCGCAATTGCAGGGTCATAGGGAAGCTCTATTTTTAACTTCTTGAGGAACCTCCACACTGTTCTCCAGAGTGGCTGCACCAACTTGCATTCCCACCAACAGT
>PISX010023821.1:0-29047 GCA_004024625.1 Mellivora capensis
GGAGTATTATGCCTCCATCAGAAAGGATGAATACCCAACTTTTGTAGCAACATGGACGGGACTGGAAGAGATTATGCTGAGTGAAATAAGTCAAGCAGAGAGAGTCAATTATCATATGGTTTCACTTATTTGCGGAGCATAACAAATAACACGGAGGACATGGGGAGATGGAGAGGAGAAGGGAGTTGAGGGAAATTGGCGGGGGGGAGATGAACCATGAGAGACTATGGACTCTGAAAAACAACCTGAGGGTTTTGAAGGGGTGTGGGTGGGAGGTTGGGGGAGTCAGGTGGTGGGTATTATGGAGGGCACGCATTGCATGGAGCACTGGGTGTGGTGTAAAACTATGAATTCTGTTACGCTGAAAAGAAATGAAATTAAAAAAAAAAAAAAAAGAACACTGCTCTGGAATGTGAGCTCCAAAGGACCAGGACCACTGCTTCTCTTTCCCATCCTCAAGGGCCCAGCATGAAGCTTTGAGTGAAGTGGAGGCTCTGTGCATGTTTCAGTAAGGTGACTGGTAACATGGCCTTTTATTCCAGGTGGCTGAGACCTGTGTTCTAGGGGAGGGGTGGGCTGTCCATGTCAGTAGAACAAGGAGTCAGACACTACTCATGGGGGATGAGCCTCAATGGAACCAGAGTGAGGAGGCCTTGGAGAGGTTCGAGTTCCTGGGGGATCAGGCACTGGGAAGACAGTGAGCCCAAAGGGGAAGTGATCATGCACAGGCTGACAGACTTGGCTAGGGATCGTGCCTGGAAGCCAGAGGGCCATGCCTTGGAGAAGCTGAATGGGCTCTGGATACCTCTTATCCTCCATCCCAGCCAAAGTCATTGGGAGAGAGCTGGTGCCAAAGCACAGAGGTAAGAAGGGAGAGACAGGCCCAAAAAACAAAGAAGTATTGCCTGCCTATGTGCATCCCAGGCCAAAGGGTGCCACTCCCCACCACTGGCAGAAGAGGAGAGGACAACATGTGGGGTCGGCAGCCCCCTTCCAGAAGCTCTTCTCTCCAAGTCCCGTGGCCTGGATTCTGGATCTTATGGCCCCACTCAGTGTGGCCTTTAGCAGAGCAGAATCTTGGAGCATGTTTGTTCTTCTATAAAATGGGCACATTTAACCTGGTGCAGCTCCCTCTGAAGAGTAATAGGGAACATTAGGGATCTCTGGAAGATTTGGCTCCTCTCAGGGGTTTATAGAGAAGACACTCTGTTGAGTGTTCAATGCCATGTCCTAGGGGCACAGAAACAGGCAGTGCAGGGAGACTTTGGGACGCAAGGAAGTTTTGCCCTAGCTGCCAGGTATGGGCACAGCTGCCACCTACTCCTGGGGAATGCCCCAGAGGGCTGGTCCAGGTCACCTTTCTCCATGGAACCTGTAGAAGACTCACTTCAAATTACTCAGGAGAGGCACTGTAACTTTCCGCCTTTCCTTAAGTTTAAGATAAACTTATTAAAAAACAGCTTATTACTTTGGAAATCAAGATGTACTTAGAATTGATTGTATACTTAAAAGGGATTTCTTCTTCCCTCTTAAAAGCTATCATTAACTTAGTGATATCTTTGCTTTGAGGAAATAGAATACTTGTAAACCTCATATGTGATCAGGAAACAGTGTGTGACATCCCCAGAAGACCCCAATTCCAGTCCCCCACCACCACTACCCGGAGGGCTTATAAATGCTGGATCAGGCCAGTCTGGCTCATTGAGGGTTCTTGAAGGAGGCTGGAGTGCACATTTCGAGAGTATCCTCAAAATGACAAAGATAGCTGGATAACCCTCCCCAGGAAGAAGGAACAGATTCCTTCAAATTTCCTCAGAGGTTCCAGCCCCGGTCCCCAAAGCCGCCTATATCACATCTTACTAGAAGTGTGTGTGATCAGCATGGTTGTGTCTGATGGACAGAATAAGAGCCACATTGCTGAGTGTGTGCTATATTCTTCTTCATGCAGGTGGAGTCACCACTCTGGGCACTTCAGAGAATAGGTACTTCTGGCGACCCCTGTGGTCTGGAGTCTTCCCAGAGAGTTATTGACACAGACAGTGGCCGGGCCACCACATGCAAAGATTGCATTTCTCTGGGAACTGGTCCTATGCTTCTCCAGTGAGCCAGGTCCTGGGACCCCCTCCAACTTGTCTGTTGCCCTCAACTTACAATTCCAAATCCCCTCAAATTGGCCTAGTGCCTCTCTCAGGACACACAGGATCCCCTCTGGGCCAGCTCCATGTGTTCTAACACAGTAGGCCACACAATAAATAAAACACACCACCAGTGGACAGTTGAGACAGACTGTGGGAATGGCCGAGCTTCCAGCAGAGGTGATGCGGCAGCAGGCAGACAGTTATATCTCTTAACAGAGGCCTCATTTTGTAGATGAAAGAATTAAAACTCTTCGGGGGTGATGAGCACAGTGGTGGTGGGGAAGCAATGGAACAAAATCCAACTTCAAAACCTCCACTTTTCTGCATACTGGGCAGCCCTAGCAGTTTAGGCTTACCCATGATACCCTTTCTGATGACATTCTGGGGCCTCCAGAGCCTCTGTCCTGCATATGTTTCTGTGTAGGAAGAAGAAGATTACCCCTGTGCAGGGCATGATGTACTCCAGGCCCCAGCATGGAACCTACAGAATGGCCTGAGCTGGGACCTGGGACTGCCCTGCCTGCAGATCCACTGTGAGCAATTCACTCAGTTCCTCTGAGTGGGATGTGAGGTTCTCCAGGTTCGTGCACTGTGTTGTAGGGCACTAATCAAAAGTCAGGAGTCCTGACTGCTATTGAAGTGCAGACGTATTTGCATTTGGAGAAGGACAAGTACTGACTATAGCTAGGATGGGACAGGTTCTCTGGGACCAAAGGTCCCCACATACCTTTTCTTTGCCTGTGGCAGGGTGGGACAAAGGCGCCATCTGGGAGGGCAGAGAAGATGCAAATCAGGGCATGTCTACAGATGGTGACAGACATTGTTTGCTGCCCAAAAGTGGGTGCTTGGGAACCATGTGCTTGGGAACTCACTCATTCATCATTTCTTCAGTCACCTAGCACGTTGTGAGGACCTGCTGTCTGCTGGGCACGTTCCTCTGCATGAGACATAGAGGGATAGACAAGACAGAATGTAGCCAGCCCTCAGGAGTTGGAAGTTCGGTAATCAGGTGACCCTGGCCTCCTGGTATGTGGCTCATTATTTCACTTGTTGGGAGAAGAGCCTGTGCAGCCTCCACACCCAGTTCTGGTTTGCATTAGTAGATTGTGCAGTGTTGTTTCTTGGGAAGCTGTGTCTTTTTAGAAAAAAGAAGGCCGCACTCTTCCCCATGAGATAGACAGCTAAGATATGTGGGCAAGAGTGTACCCCAGTCAGTGACCGGGAGCAGTTCCTTCGGCTTGGGAAAACCTCTTTTGTTAGGCCTAAGGAGGAACAGGAGCTGCAGCCAGGGTTTGGATGGGCAGCTGCATGCAAGAGATTGGCTGTGGACCTCCAGTGTACCTGCAAAGCTGCAGGTGAGAGTCCAGCATATTGTGGGTCACAAGAAGAAGCAGAGTGACATCACCAGCATGGACACATGTCTACTATAATCCTCCTGACTGCTCTGTCATCAGCTCATCTGTGATCTAGAGCAAGTCACTGATCCTCACAGGGCCTCTGGGGACATAGCCAGCAAGAAATGTGAGAATATGAAGTGTGTGACATTGTCCTGGGGATTCTATAATGTTCACGAGACATTATGAGTTAATGTCTGTACACTCAGAGCTTGGGAGTCAGAAAGACCTCATCCAGATTTAAACGCCACCAGATAGTAACTTGTGCAAGTAGCTTGGGCAGATTGTTGTTCTGAGCTTCATAAAGATGTCTGTAGAATAAATACAATACCACCTGCATCATTTTAAGATTAAATAATGTATAAAAAGGTACAAGACATATGGTGAGCATTTCATACTTATTTTGTTATAGATGTTATTTTTGTAATAGGAGAGACAAATTCCTTCAACTGCACAATTTTCACTCAGAAGTGCTGCTGAGCAGCTGTTCTGTGCAGGCCCTGTGCTGGGAGCTGGAGTTCTAGAGGGACTGAGCCATGCTGTCCCCTCAGCAGTGCCTGTAAGTCTAGTGGAGGAGAGAGATCAGCCAATAGCTGCAGCAGCAGCAACAGCATCAATGGCCATAATGACAGCAATGCCTGCGCAGCCCGGGTTTGAACCAAAAAGTAGTCTGAATTAGGGTGCCCAGGAGAGAAAGCACTCAACCCTGCCTGGGGAGGAAGGGGAGAACCCTGGGGAACCAGGGAGACTGAGAAGTAAATAGGCCATTATGTAGGACTGTGGGAAGCACTGGTGTCAGGGGTGCCTGCTGCCTACTGCCCACAGAACCTCAAAGAAGGCTACAGGCTAAGGTGGAACTTGAGGGAGACTCTGAAGAGTGAGTTGAGGGGAGCCTGGTGAATCAGGAAAGGACATCATGCAAAAAGGTAAAAAAAAATCAGTAAAGGTATATGTTGCAAGCATGGGACTCTCAGAAGAAGCACAGGATATGTGCTGGGACATGGAAGAGAGAGTTTTGGAAATAGAGTAGGGCCTGTATGGGTCTTAGTCCAGACATTTTCTGAGGGTCGGAGTGGTGACATCAGGTGTAGCTTGTATGCAGCACAAATAATGATTGAGTGTGGGACTTGATCTCCTTCTTCTGTACAGTGTTTGTCAACTGATGCATCCTAAGATGGCATTAGCTCTTTGGGCAGCCACATTCCTTTGTGGATTAAAATCCCTGCCAAGTTAGGTTCAGAACCCGAACAGGGGAAACTTTTTAGAGCTGAATAAAAATACCAGGTCTGCTATAGGGTCTGGATGAGGTTTGGACCTAACAGCAGGATGGCCTCATTCCACCTAGGACTAGCCTTTAAATAAAGTAAGTGGTGGCCATTTACATGGTACTCAATAAAATAGGCTTAGTAACTCCTGAAATCTCTCCTCCTAGAGCCTCATTATTCTGATATCTGGTACTTTTATTCCAGAATCCATTTCCTTGCCTTTCTCAGCTCCTAGTGACTGCCTAAATTCCTAGGCTTATGACCTGCTCCATCTTCAAAAACATTACTTCATCGCTGCTTTCAGCGTCACACGGTCTTTTCCTCTGATCTCCTTCATCCCCCTGAGAAGGCCCATGGTGATTACATTGGGCCCACCTGGATGATCCGCGGTGAGCTCCCCGTCACAACATCCTGAACATAATCATATCTGCAAAGTCCCTTTTGCCATAAAAGGTGACCTTCACAGGTCGTGGATATTAGAACATAAACACCATGGGAGTTATTATTCAGTCCACACAGAAGGTATTTCACAGATGTGATAAACTGTCTAATTCATGGTTTAGAAAGATCTGGCTGGTAACAAAGTGGGAATAGTAAGGCTGGAGGACTACAGAGTATTTTGGAAGTTGCTGCTAATTAGAGGGTACACCTGGATCAATGACAATGGGACAGAGAAGAGCACTCAGGAGGTACAACCCACAGGATTTGGAGCCAGTTAAGATGTGGGATGAATGAGAGAGGGCTCAAGGTTTCTGTGTTCATCATATCCTTGATCAATAGGTAGCACAGAGGAGGCAGAGAGAGATTACTGTGTTTATTTGGAACCTGACTTTGGGGTGTCTATGAGATAAGCAGTGAGTCCTAGTAGACAGGTCTGCAGGTCTGGAGAGGAAGGTGGTAACAGCTATTTGGTGTTCTGAGCACACAGGCATCACTTGAAACCACAGTAGACCAGATGACCCAGGGGCTGTGTCTAGAATTAGAAAGAACACAGAAACTGCCCTGGGGTGACAATGACTTCCACAGTTAAGGAGAAATAAGGGTGTGGGAGGAAGCCAGAGAGTCAGGCAGAGCACCAGCGGAGTACGTCCTGTGTTGGAGCAGAGAGTTAATGCATTTGCGCTCAAACAGAGCCCTTTCTCCCCTGAAGAATGGCCACTTCTTATCAAATAAAACCCTGCAAGAAAAGGGTAGAAATGGTTCTGAGTTTTTGCTTGTTGAACTTGGGTGCCAGGAGCACTAGCTGGGAACTGGATTGTTTCTTGGACATTAGGTGCATGCAAACATAGAAAGAGTAAAGTGAGGTCCCCTCACTGAAACTAGTCATGGCTAATGGGAACCGTTTTGCTCTCAGGCTTGCCCTGGCAACAACTGAAAAGCTCTATTATTTGCCTTTCTGGGCACATTCACTGAAGAAGCTCAAGGTTTTGGTTCGATGCAAAAGTCTCCTGCCTCTGAGAACAACAGTCATTCTCTTCAGTCATTCCCATACAGGGGCCTTGTATAGAAATACTTCTACGGGAGAGATCTGTGGCCTTTGAGACTGTTTCTTCTATATGTGTTGCTACTTTACCCTCATACAGCTTCCTCCCCTGTTTGGGGAATAAAGAGGAGTTAAGAGGATGGAGCAGGTGAATGTTGGCAAAATGTGTAAGATCAACACCTAACAGGAGAGGTGAGATTTAACCTGTCCCCTGAAAATAGGATAAGACTTTTGGTAGAACTGAGTAGTCAGGAAGGGATACATTTCAGATGGCGGGATGAGCACATTAAGATAGAAAAATAGAAAAGGGCATGAAATTTATAGGGGCAGGGCCCAGAGACTGGCTTAGCTGGAGGGAGTGCATCATGGGCCTTGAGCTGCCAGGACACTGTCCTGGAGAGGAGATAGAGGAGAGGATCTCTGGCCTTGCTCCTTCCTCTAGAATAGAGCGTTGCTTCATGTTTGAATGGTCCTTAGTTTATTGTGTCTGTTCCCATGTAATCCTCTCAGAATTGTGTGCATTGAGGTGAATGAATTAAACAAGCTCCCAAAGTCATGGCAGTCTTAGTCAGTTCCAAGATGGAAATTGAGGGAGGGGGAACTATTTGGTGGCTATTTACGTGTCAGATTTCTAAATATAGGTTGTCATTTAATTGTCAGCTCTACCAGGACAAGTGCTGTCAGCCTTATTTTGTAGATGAGGAATAGCGCCTCCGAGGAATAAGTACCTGGTCTTAGGTAGCACTCTAGTAGGCAATAAGGTAGGGGTGGGCAGCTCCCCAGAAGCATGTCTACTGCCATGCAATATCAGAGGGTGAGCAACTCTGAAGACATTACCACATGACAGTCCACTTGACTTTACTGATGAAAGACCACAGTTTGTAAAGGGACCCAAGGGGCCCAGCCAGATGGTGGGAGAGGTGGGTCATGAGCCACCTCTTTCAGCCCTATAATGGCCTACAAGGAAATTATCTATACCTCAGCTTCCTGCTCTTGGACCTTTGAAATGACCACTAATGTATAGATGCTTTGAGAAGTCTGTAAAAGAAAAATCAATTTAATCTTATGTCATTTTCCAAAATTATTTGATTGTCTGTCTCATCATCTGTCTTCCAAATCCCGTGGACCCTGCTTCAAGAGATGCTTCATGCCAGCAATCTAGGAAACTCAGGTCCATTTCCCCAGATCCTGGGAAGACCCTCTGACTTTTTGTTAATTAAAAATCAACTTGACTCTCTCCCCTATGGTTCTCTCACCACTAGAGCAAGAAAAAGGGAAAGACCCTGTCTCCCTGGCTTTGATGTTAATTCTTCCTTCTAAAAATCCACAAAACAGATTGGGCATAGAAAATGGGGAAATGTGTTTTCAGATCTTGGTGCATCTTGTGTCAGCTGTCACCTTAGGTGAGTACTTAACCTGGTAGAGCACAAAATTCCCATATGGAAAATGGAGCAAATGGTGCCTTGCAAGCCTACCCTACAATTTACATAAGAATAGGGAGTGCAAAAAAACAGCCACATAGACCAGTGGAACAGAGTAGAGAGCCCAGATAAGGCCCTTCAACTCTATGGTCAAATAATCTTCAACAAAGCAGGAAAAAATATCCAGGGGGAAAAAAGACAGTCTCTTCAATAATTGGTGCTCAGAAAATTGGACAGCTATGTATAGAAGAATGAAAGTTGGCCATTCTCATACACCATACACAAAGATAAACTGGAAATGGATAAAAGACCTCAACATGAGGCAGAAATCTATCAAAATCCTAAAGGAGAACATAACAGTAATCTCTTCGACTTTGGCCACAACAACTTCTTTCAAGACACATCTCCAAAGGCAAAGGAAACAAAAGCAAAAATGAACTTTTGGGGCTTCACCAAGATCAAAAGCTTCTGCACAGCAAAGGAAACAGTCAACAAAACAAAGAGGCAACCCACGGAATGGGAGAAGATACTCACAAGTGACACTACAGACAAAGGGCTGATACCCAAGATCTATGAAGAGCTCCTCAAAGTCAATATTCAAAAAACAGATAATTATGTCAAAAAATGGGCAGAAGATGTGAACAGACACTTCTCCAAAGAAGACATACACATGAAAAAATGTTCATCATCATTAGCCATCAGGGAGACTCAAATCAAAACCACATTGAGATACTACCTTACACCAGGTAGAAGGGTCAAAATTAACAAGACAGGAAACAACATGTGTTGGAGAGGATGTGGAGAAAGGGGAACCCTCTTACACTGTTGGTAGGAATGCAAGTTGCTGCAGCCACTTTGGAAACAGTATGGAGATTCCTTAAAAAATTCAAAATAGAGCCTCCCTATGACCCTGCAATTGCACTACTGAGTATTTATCCCAAAGATACAGATGTAATGAAAAGAAGGGCCATCTGTACCCCAATGTTCATAGCGGCAATGGCCACAGTCGCCAAACTGTGAAAAAAAGCCAAGATACCCTTCAGCAGATGAACAGGTAAAGAAGATATGGTCCATATATACAATGGAATATTATGCCTCCATTGGAAATGATGAATACCCAAATTTTGCATGAACATGGATGGGACTGGAGGAGATTATGCTGAGTGAAATAAGTCAAGCAGAGGGAGTCAATTATCATATGGTTTCACTTACTTGTGGAACATAAGGAGTAACACAGAGGACATTGGGAGATGGAGAGAAGTGAATTGGGGGAAATCAGAGGGGGAGATGAAACATGAGAGACTGTGGACTCTGAGAAACAAACAGGGTTTTGGAGGAGATGGGTGTGTGGGGTTAGGTAAGCCTGATGGTGGGTATTAAGGAGGGTATGTATTGCATGGAGCACTGGGTGTGATGCATAAACAACGAATCTTGGAACACTGAAAATTAAAATAAATAAAACTTATGAAATAGAATAAAAAAAGAATAGGGATTGCATCTAGCAGGACGTGAACTGCCATTCTTTTCTCTGCAGAGAGTAGGCTTTCTAAAAATGACTTCAAGCCTGTTTCAAGCTGTTCACCTTATTGATAGGGGTTAATGTGTCTTCCTCTGCTGATTATCAAAACACAGAACTCAAGCTTCCAGGAGATGCTGCGGGGGGAGGGGTATGTGGAGAGATGCCATGTCAGCCTTGCACCAGGCACATCCCAGTATGTAAGCCTTGTTTTCAAAGACTTATTTAGTCTAAAACCTGCCCTAGAAGAAACCATAGTTTTTGTACTAAAACTAGAAGAGTGTGATGGACAGCAGATGAAATTTTAAAATCAAGATTACCTTGGGACTGGCCCTGTTGCCTTCTGTAATCACAGGCTGTTCAGTGCTACAGCAAAACCCCTTCTGGTTCCCCCATCCAGGCTTCTTGTCAGCAGACATTACTCCAGAGCTTGGCTCCTCCTATTTCCCAGCCTTCTTCTTTGGACTGCTTTGAGCTGAATTATGCCAGTTGTGTGTTCCTTCCCTGTGACCACTCGGTACAATTGCAAATCTTACTTCTGGCAAGTTCTTTTGTCTGATGTGTGCAAAGTTCTTAGTGGGGTTTTTCATGGAGTCACTCAGACAGGAGACTGACTTTCTGCCAGCTCCTTATGAGAGGGAAGAATTTCCCTGTTGTTTGGGGATTATGGGTTACCAAAAGATATAAAGGAATGGAGGAGAAAGAAAGGGCTGGCATATCAATGCCAAATGTGTAAAATGGGAGGACCAGAACCTCACAGAGCTGTGGTACAGTTTGATGGGATGGGTTCAGGACTTCATGGTAGCCCACCTTCGAAGAGCCTCTACTAGGCTGCCCATGGACACCTCCCAGCTTGCAGCTGGTCCATGTGCTCACCTGTGGCCACATACGCACATGCTCAGTATTAGCTTGCAGAGTATGCTTTTTTTTTTTTAATTAAAAAAAATTTTTTTAAATTTATTTATTTGTCAGAGAGAGAGGGAGAGTGAGCGAGTGAGCACAGGCAGACAGAGTGGCAGGCAGAGGCAGAGGGAGAAGCAGGCTCCCTGCCGAGCAAGGAGCCCGATGTGGGACTCGATCCCAGGACGCTGGGATCATGACCTGAGCCGAAGGCAGCTTCTTAACCAACTGAGCCACCCAGGTGTCCCAGCTTGCAGAGTATGCTTTAAAGACTCCTAAGGCTGCAAATTTCTAAGTCAGTGACTAATACAGGGCTAACTGTGGGCACTAACTTTCTTTTGTTGATTTTCTTAATCTTCAGAGAAATAGGCACACAGAGGTTTGGAGCCAAATTGTCTGGGTTTAAATCCTGATTCACCGCTTCCTAGCTGACGTAACCATGACCAAGTTACTTGATGTAACCATGACCAAGTTACTTGATGTAACCATGACCAAGTTAGAAGACTTTTCATCTTCTATAAAATGAGAATATAGTGCCTATCTCATCTGGCTGTCATGAGACTCATGTAAGGTAAAGGTTCAATAAATATTATTGTCATTACTCCCATTTTATGAAAGAAGACAATAAGACTCAGAAATCAATTCTGGTTACTCTTTACTTAGCTACTAGTGGCAGAACTAACTAGGACATATATCTGATACAGTTATAATCCTCTCTTTAGTATGTCAGCTGTTGTTCATGGTCAGAAATGAATCCAAAATCAGAAACCACATAGAGTAACACTGGGCAATGTGCATGTGTGGTGGCAGGTGGCAAGAGTGCTCCTGGGTGTGGAATTTGGCTCAGGGATTCATGGCATTGGATTTCCAGGAGAAACCCCCAGGTTCTGTGAATAACCTGATTTGATCAAGGTCCCTTGCCAGTGAAAAGGACTATTTTGGATTCCTTACTGCCCCCTGGTGGTAACAGATTGCGTGAGGCTCTTTCCCTGAGAGATGAAAGCAGGAGGCTAGTTTGAAATTGGCTCACCAGATTAATGAAGAATTTTGAACTTTTTGTTTCTCTGTTTTAGCTTTTCTGGTACCTCTGACCCAACAGCATAAAATAGTTATGGGTTTTGTTCCATTATTAATTAATGAATAACTTACTAACTGCTTGACTCTAGTAAGTTACCAGCCTCTTAGTGATCTTCCATCCATAAAGTCAGCATCTCAGTCCCACGCAGAAATCCACGGTCTGTTCCAGCTGGCTCATTCTTATTTTCAGCAGTCAAACCACGAGGTGGCAATACAAGGGTTTGTCCTTCTGTGTTATCCTCAGGTGATGGGAGAGTAGGTCAGAGGAATCGTGGCATGTGCAGGTTGGCTCAGAGCAGAGCTCTAAAAGTTAGTCTTCTGTCTCCAGTTCATATTTCCAACATGGCCAGGCCCAACACTCAGACCTGATTCATCAGCACAATTTGCCTGTATGTGTTCCTTCTCTTTTCTTATATGGCAAATGGGGAAAATTTGCTCAAATTTCCTTAAAGGGCACCCTGAGGATTCAAATTAGCTAGTGGGTAAGAATAAGATTTATTCTTATAATTAAATTTGGGGAGGGAGTTATTATAGATTTACATACAAGTTATAAGAAGTAATACAGGGAGCTGCCATGTACCTTCACCCATTTTCCCCAAATGACAGCATCTCATAAAACTGTAGCACAATATCACAACCAGGATGTTGACATTTATACCATCAAGACAGACAACACTTCCATCACCCCAAGGCTCTCTCCTGTTGTTTCTTTATAGGTACACCCATGCCTCCATCTTTAACCACTAACGACCACTAATCTGTTCTCCATCTCTATAATTTTATCATTTCAAGAATATTATAATGCTCACTTGAACAGCACATATACTAAAATTAGAATAAAACAGAAAAGATTAGCATGCTTAAAAAAGACACACATTCCTGAAGTGTTCCATATTTTTAAAAAAAGAATGTTATATATGTTGCCATTTACAATGACATAGGTAAAGCTAGAGAGTATTATGCTAAGTGAACAGAAGGACAATACCATATATGAGGAATCTAAGAAACAAAATGAACAAAAGGAAAAAGAGAAAGGCAAACCAAGAGACAGGCTCTTAACTATAGAGAACACACTGATGGTTACCAGAGGGGATGTGGTGATGAGTGAAATAGGTGATGGGGATCAAGGAGGGAACATGTTATGATGAGCACTGGGTGTTGTATGAAAGTATTGAGTCACTATATTATACACCTGAGAATAATATTACACTGCATGTTAACTAACTGGAATTTATATAAAAACTTTAAAAAATAAAACAAGAATATCATATAAGTGGATTCATACAGTATGTAATACCTTAGGTTTAGATCTTTTTCACTTAGCATAATTCTCTGCGTATGCATCCAAGCTGTGTGGTATTTCATTGCATGGATGTACCAGTTTGTCTAACTATTCACTTGCTGAAGGACATCCAGGTCATTTCCAGTTTTTTTCTTTTTTTTTTATTAACATAAAATGTATTATTTGCCCCAGGGGTACAGGTCTTTGAATCATCAGGCTTACACATTTCACAACACTCACCATAGCACATACCCTCCCCAGTGTCTGTAATCCAGCCACCCTATCCCTCCTGCCCCAACTCTCAGCAACCCTCAGTTTCTTTCCTGAGATTAAGAGTCTCTTATGGTTTGTCTCCCTCCCAATCCCATCTTGTTTCATTTTTTTCCTTCCCTACCCCCCACGACCTCCTGCCTCTGAAATTCCTCATATCAGCGAGATGATATGATAATTGTCTTTCTCTGTTTGACTTATTTCGCTTAGCATAATACCCTCTAGTTTCATCCACATTATTGCAAATGACAAGATTTTGTTTCTTTTGATGGCTGCATAGTATTCCATTGTGTGTATGGGTGTGTGGGGGGTGTGTGTGTGTGTGGTATATATATAGATGATATAGATATAGATAGATACAGATATAGATATGGATATATGTAAAACATCTTCTTTATCCATTTATCTGTTGATGGACATCTAGGTTCTTTCCATAGTTTGGCTATTGTGGACATTGCTGCTATAAACATTTGGATGTACGTCCCCCTTTGGATCACTACATTTGTGTCTTTAGGGTAAATACCCATTAGTGTGATTGCTGGGTCATAGGGTAGCTCTATTTTCAACTTTTTGAGGAACCTCCATATTGTTTTCCAGAATGGTTGTGCCAGCTTGCATTCCCACCAACAGTGTAGGAGGGTTCCCCTTTTTTTGCATCCTTGCCAACACCTGTCATTTCCTGACTCATTAATTTTAGCCATTCTGACTGGTGTGAGGTGATATCTCACTGTGGTATTGATTTGTATTTCCTTGAGGCTGAGTAATGTGGAGCACTTTTTCATGTGTCTGTTGGCCATGTATATGTCTTCTTTGAAGAAATGTCTGTTCATGTCTTCTGCCCATTTCTTGATTGGATGATTTGTTCTTTGGGTGTTGAGTTTGATAAGTTCTTTATAGATTTTGGATACTAACCCTTTATCTGATATGTCATTTGCGAATATCTTCTCCCATTCTGGTGGTTGTCTTTTGGTTTTGTTGGCTGTTTCCTTTGCTGTGCAAAAGCTTTTGATCTTGATGAAGTTCCAATAGTTCGTTTTTGCCCAGCTTTCTTTTGATGTCCATTTGCATGGTAAATTGTTTTCCACCCCCTCAATTTAAATCTGGAAGTGTCTTTAGGTCTAAAATGAATTTCTTGTATTGCAGGTTTTTACAACAATTTTTATTGTTGTATTGGTCTGTAGTTTTCTTGTATTGTCTGTCTAGCTTGGCTGTCAGTGTACTCCTAGCTTCATAGAAAGAGTTAGGATGTGTTTCCTCCTCTTCAATATTTTGAAAGGTTTGAAAAGGATTTGTGTTCATTTTTCTTCATATGTTTAGTACTATTCACCAGTAAAGCCATTTCATATAATTCACCAGTAAAGCTTTTTGATGTTGTGGAAGGTTTTGACTACTAATTTAACCTCTTTACTAGTTATACTTCTATTCAGATTTTTTTATCTTCTCATGATTCAGTTTTGGTGCACTGTGTGTTTCTAAGAATTTGTCTACTTCATTCAAGTTAACCAATATGTTGGCATAAAAATGCTTATCACAATCTTTCTATTTCTGTAACCTCAGTAGTATTGTTTTTGTGTTTATTTCTGATTTTAGTAATATGAGTCTTCTTCTCTCTGCCAGTTTTGGGTTTAATTTGCTTTTCTTTGTCTTAAGGCATGAACCTAGATTATTGATTTAAGATCTTCTTTTTTCATATGTGCTTTTATAGCTGTAAATTCCTTTCCTACTATTGCTTTCCCTATATCTCATCAATTATGGTATTTTGTATTTTTGTTTTCATTTGTCTCAATGTACAGATATTCCTCAACTTACAGTGGGGTTATATCCCAATATACCTATCATAAGTTGAAAGTATCATAACTCAAATGGGAGAAGATATTTGCAAATGACATATTCAATAAAGGGTTATTATCCAAACTATATAAAGAACTTATAAAATTCAATACCCCACAAACAAATAATCCAATTAAGAAATGGGCAGAAGACCTGAACAGACATTTTTCAAAAAAAGACATACAGACTGTCAAATTTGCTGGCCAAAACATGTGTCAACAGACACATGAAAAATACTCAATATTACTTACCACCAGGGATATACAAATCAGAACTGCAATGAGATATCACCTCAATCTGTCCAAATGGCTAAAATCAACAACACAAGAAACCACAGGTGTTGGCCAGGATGTAGTGAAAGGAGAATCTTCTTGAACTGTTGGTGGGACTACAAAATAGTGCAGCTACTTTGAAAAACAGTATGGAAGTTCCTCAAAAAGTCAAAAATAGAATAACCTTATGATCTAAAAAATCACACTATTGGGTGTTTATCCAAAGAATACAGGAACACTAATTCAAAAGGATACATGCACCCTTATGTTTATGCAGCATTGTTTACAATAGCCAAGAAGCTGCCCAAGTGTCCACTGATTGATGAACGAATAAAGAAGATGTGAGATATATACATATACATGTATACATATATACAAGTATATATATATATACACATATATACATGCATGCATGTGCACACACACACACACACACACACACGCTGGTATAGTCAGCCATAAAAAATGAAATCTTGCCATTTGCAGCATGGATGGAGCTAGAGAGTATAATGCTAAGCAAAGTAAGTCAGTCAGAGTAAGACAAATATGATATGATTTCACTCAAATGTAGAATTAAAGAAATGAAACAAACAAGCTAAAGGAACAAAATAAGAGAGACAGACAAATCAAGAATCAGACCCTTAATTATAGAGAACAAACTGATGGTTATCAGAGAGAAGGGAGTAGGGAATTGGTTACATAGGTGATGGGGAGTAAGGAGTGCACTTGTCATGATGCACACAGGGTGATGTATGGAAGTGTTGAATTGTACACCAGAAACTAATATAAAACTACATGTTAACTAACTGGAATTAAAATAAAAACATTTAAAAAATAAAAGAAAGTATCATAATTCAAATGGGCATTTAATACACCTAACATACTGAACATCATAGCTTAGCCTAGCCTACCTTAAACATGCTTAGAACACTTACATTAATGTACATTTAGGCAAAAATCATCTAACACAAAACCTTTTTTATAATAAAGTGTCAAATATTTCATGTAATTTATTGATTACTTTACAGAAAATGAAAACCAGAGTGGTTCCATAGGTACAGAATGTTTGTAATTGTATTGGTTGTTTACCCTCATGATCACATGGCTGGCTGGGAATAATGGCTGGCTGCCACTGCCCGGCATCACAGAAGTATTAATAATATCTCATATCACTAGCTCAAGAAAAAATCAAAATTCAAACTTCAAAGTATGGTATCTACTGAATGCATGTCACTTCTGCCTCATCATACATTGAAAAAAATTAAGTTGAACCATTTTAAGTGTATTTTCTAATTTCCTTCTGATTTATTCTTTGACCCACTGGTTGCTTAAGAATTATCATATGGTTTTACTTATTTGCGGAGCATAACAAATAACACGGAGGACATGGGGAGATGGAGAGGAGAAGGGAGTTGAGGGAAATTGGGGGGGGGGGAGATGAACCATGAGAGACTATGCACTCTGAAAAACAACCTGAGGGTTTTGAAGGGGCAGGGGGTGGGAGGTTGGGGGAGCCAGGTGGTGGGTATTACGGAGGGCATGCATTGCATGGAGCACTGTGTGTGGTGTAAAACTATGAATTCTGTTACGCTGAAAAGAAATTAAAAAAAAATTCAGATTAAAGAAAATGGTAATAAGAAAAAAAAAAGAATGTCTTGCTTAGGGGTGCCTGGATAGCTCAGTCAGTGAGTGATAGATCACTCAGGTCGTGATCTCAGGGTCCTGGGATCAAGCCCCACATGGGGCTTCCAGTCAGCAGGGAGTCTGCTTCTCCCTCTCTCCACTTATGCTCTCTTTCTCAAATAAATAAAATCTAAAAAAAAAAAAAGAATGTGTTGTTTAATTTTCCTATATTTGTGAATCTAGTTTTCCTGTTACTGATTTTTACACTCTGTGATAGATAAAAAATATTTTTTGTGATTGCAATCTTTTAAAACTTATTGACTCATTTTGTGTCCAACATATGGTCCATTTTGGAGAGTGTTCTATATGCACTTGAGAAAATGTGTATTCTGCTGTTCTTGGGTGTTCAGTATATTTCTCTAACCTCAGAACCTCTGTTCGTGGTTTTATTCAAGTCCTCTGTTTCCTTATTGATCCTCCCTTAGTTTTCCTATCATATTAAAAGTGATGTTTTGGCTTAATTATTATTGAAATGTCTATTTCTCCCTTCAGTTCTATAATGTTTGCTTCATATATTTTGGGCTCTGATGTTTGGTGCATATATGTTAAAATTGTTATGTTTTCTTCATGCATTGATCCTTTTATCAATCTGTAATGTCTTTGTAACAGTTTTTACTTAAAGTCTATTTTATCCAAATTAGAAGAGACACCTTATCTCTCTTTTGGTTAGTATTTGCATGGAATATATTTTTCTATACTTTTACTTTCACCCTATTTTGTGGCTTTCAATCTAAAATGAGTCTCTTCTAACAGACATCATAGAGTTGGATCATGCAGCTGTTGGGGTTTTTAACCAATTTGCTCATTCAGTGCATTTGATTGGAAAGTCTAAGCCATTACTTCTGAATTCCTAACAGAGAGAGACTTACTTCTGTCATTTTTCTGTATGTTTTACAACTTTGTTTTCATTTCCTTTATTGCTATCTCTTTTTGTGTATTTAATTGCTTTTTTTTAATAGTGACATGTTTAGATTCCCTTCTCATTTCCATTTGTAGCTGGTCTATGGATATTTTCCGTATGGCTAAATGGAGATTACATATATTACCCTACATTATAATTATCTAATTTGAACTGACTCCAGTAATTCTCTTTCCACCCTCTTTATGTTTTGGTGTCACAAATTACATATTTATACATTGTGTGTCCAGTAGTATAGGTTTTAACTATTTTTATGCTTTTGTCTTTCAAACCTGTAGAAAATTAAAATTCAAGTTACCTCCATCAGAAAGGATGAATACCCAACTTTTGTAGCAACATGGACGGGACTGGAAGAGATTATGCTGAGTGAAATAAGTCAAACAGAGAGAGCCAATTATCATATGGTTTCACTTATTTGTGGAGCATAACAAATAACATGGAGGACATGGGGAGATGGAGAGAAGAAGGGAGTTGAGGGAAATTGGAGGGGGAGATGAACCATGAGACACCATGGACTCTGAAAAACAATCTGAGGTGTTTTGAAGGGTCGGGGGGTGGGAGGTTAGGGGAGCCAGGTGGTGGGTATTAAGGAAGGCACATATTGCATGGAGCGCTGGGTGTGGTGCAAAAACAAGGAATACTGTTACGCTGAAAAGAAATTAAAAAAAAAAATAGATACGTAGGTCAGTGGAATAGTATACAAATCTCTGAAATAGATTCACATTTATATTAAAGACAAAGTTGTGTGTGTGCATATATATAGACAGATTATATATATAATTTGTATATATATATATATGTATATTAATATTATTCAACCAGAAAAATGGAATGTGATCTAACCATTTGCAATGTTATGAATAAAGCTACAAAGTATTACGGAAGTGAAATAAGTCAGTCAGAGAAAGATAAATACTATATGATGTCACTCCTATGTAAATTTACAAAACGTAGGAGCACAGGGAAAAAAAAACAAGAGAGGTTAACTGATAAACAGACCCCTAACCTTAAAGAAAAACCTGATGGTCACCAGAGGGCAAAGTGCTGGGGATGGGTTAAATAAGGGATGGGGATTAAGGGGTGCACTTGTAATGAAACCCAACTGTTGCATGCAAGTGTTGAATTGCTATATTGTATACCTGAAACTACTATTACACTGTACATTAACTAAGTGGAATTAAAATAAAATCTTTAAAAAAAATTCAAGTTACAAACTAGGATTACAATAACACTGCCTGTTACATTTATTCATATGTTTATGTTTACTGGAGATTTTTATATCTTCATATGGCTTTGAGTTAATGTATAGTGTCCTCTTATTTTAACCTGAAGTACTCTGTTTATCATTTCTGTAGGGTAGATCTAGCAGTATTGAAGTCCATCAATTTTTTATATAGGCACACCTAATTTATCCCACATTTGTGAAGGTCAATTTTGCCATATATAAAATTATATTTATAGTATTTTTCTTTCAACACTTTAAATATGTCATTTCACTGTCTCTGGTCCAAGGTCTCTGATTATAAATGGCTGATAATCTTATTAAGAGTCTCTGGTACAAGATAAATCACTCCTTCCTTGCTGGTTTCAAGGTTTTTTGTATTTGACTTTCAACAATTTGATTATACTTTGCCTTGGTGTAGGTCTCTTTAAGTTTAAACTACTCGGAGTTTATTGAGTTTTTAAGGTTTATAAATTCAGAGACTTCAGTAAATTTGGAAAGTCTTGGCCATTATTTTTTCAAATAATCTTTCTGCCCCTTTCTCTCTGTATTCTCCTCCTGGGACTCCCAAAATGTGTGTGTTGATCCACAGTGATAGTTGTTTTTTTTTTTTAAATTCTTGTTTGTGCTCTTAATACTCGATAATTTCAAATGTTGTCTTTATGTTCACTGATTCTTCTATCTGCTTAACTGCGCAGGTCAACTTCCCTTGTGAATTTTTTATTTCAGTTATTTTATTTTTTTACCTCCATAATTTTGCTTACATCATTTTGCAATTTCTATTTCTTTTTTTTAAAGCTTTTTTTAAAGATTTTATTTATTTATTTGGCAGACAGATTGCAAGGAGGCAGAGAGGCAGGCAGAGAGAGAGGGGGAAGCAGGCTCCCCGCTAAGCAGAGAGCCCGATGTGGGGCTCGATCCCAGGACTCTGGGATCATGACCTGAGCGGAAGGCAGAGGCTTTAACCCACTGAGCCACTCAGGCGCCCCTGCAATTTCTATTTCTTAAAAGTTTTTTTTTTTTTTTAAGATTTTATTTATTTGACAGAGAGTGAGCACAGGCAGACAGAGTGGCAGGCAGAGGCAGAGGGAGAAGCAGGCCCCCTGCTGAGCAAAGAGCCCAATGTGGGACTTGATCCCAGGAGTCTGGGATCATGACCTGAGCGGAAGGCAGCTGCTTAACCAACTGAGCCACCCAGGCATCCCAACAATTTCTATTTCTTTATTGATATTATTATTTTGTTTATATATTGCTTTCCTGATTTCCTTTATTTCTTTATCTATGGTTTCCCTTATCTCAGAGCATATTTAAGCCTTTTGTTTTAGAGACCTTGTCTAGTAAAATTGATGCCTGGTCTTTCTCAGGGATAGTTTCTTTAGATTTATTTTGTTCTTTTGAGAGAACCAGTTTTTACATATGCCATGTGATTTGGGGACAAAATTGGGCATCTGGTTATTATAATGCAGTAATTCTAGAAATCAGATTTCTGCCTCTTCTCGTGATTTGCTTTTTTTTTTCCTTTTGAGACTTTTCCAAACTTCTTTTGAAAGTCATATGTGCTCATGAAATCTCTGTTCTTTTAGCTCATGTTCATTTAATGTTTTTTTTTAATTTTTAAAATTTTAATTCCAGTATAGCTAACACACAGTGTTAGTTTCAGGAGGACAATATAGTGGTTCAGAAATTCCATATATCACCCAGTGCTCATCATGAGAAGTGCACTCCTTAATCACCATTACCTTCATTTAATGTTTTGACAGAAATATCCTTAAATGCCAAAAGCAAAAATAGGCATACAAACAAAACCATCAAAAATGAAACAAACAGAAAACAACCACCTCTCATAGTCTTTGCAGACTGGCTCCGTGCTAGTGTGGTCCTTCACTAATTAGTTAAACTTGCTCCAAGACTGAGATTATCTCAAGGTAAAAGTTTAAGGTCTTCTCAGGTCTTTTCTGTGTACATGCCTGGGCATACATAGCTTTCTAAGTTCCCCTGCATCTGCAGTTTCTTTTAAATTTCCTCATTTCCCCAAGAACATAACCACAGCTTTTCCCTTAGCCTTTAGATGGTCTGCTATATATCTCCACCCAGAATCTCTTGCCCCAGGCAACTTTGAGTTTGGATTCCACTTGTAGCATTTAAGATCAGTGCCTGGCACTTTTCCTGCTTGCATTCTGAGTTATGCAGAACAGAAACAGGTAAATCAATCCTTCAGGTACCCCCTAGACAGGTTAGAACAGACAATAATTTGCAGATAAGATCTGCTCTTCAAGTGAAGGAACTGAGAACTGGGCTGACACTGCTCAAGATCAAGAGTGCCACTATATTATGTTAGGAGTGGGGCAGGGGTCAGCAAAAATACCACAAAACTTGGCTACAGTTTTAAGGATGGGTTCTCTTTAATTGCTTGATTTACTTGAATAATGCAAACTCTTGGTTGTTTCTTAGAGCTTCTAAAAAATTGGTTCAGGCAGCTTCTGGCTGGTTTATTTAAATACAGGTTTTTGGAAGGGAAAAAATCTTAGAGCTTTCTAGTTTGCTATTATGCTGACTGATATCACTCACCTGGAATATGACTTGAAAAGTATAAAATGCTCTGAATTTCATTATCCCTAGTTCCTGGTTTATGTTCTTTCTTTCATGAGCTCTTTTTCCCTTCTTCATCTTATGTAAGTGTCTGTTAGGACTCCTTTATTCACCCTCTTCTCATTCTACACACAAAATCTAGATTGTCTCATTCATATGGCTTTATTTACATATTGATGACTTCCAAGTCTGTCTCCAACATAGATCTCACTCTTTTACATCTGTCTGCCTCTCGGACACTCTATTAACATAATCCAGGCAGATCAGTCTCAATCTCATTTCTATCCCTCCAACTTCAAAATCTACTTCTAGACAACCTTTTTCCCTCCACTCCTGCTCTCCTAGGACATTATTTGGGCAGACCTGGGGACAGGGAGGCTCTGTAACTAAAAGAAGGTGTTGGGCCTTTTGGCGGTGAAGTACACTTCACAAGTCACAAGTGACCTGGCAGGGCACTTGATCTTGGAGTTACGGAACTGCTTGACTGCTGGTTGGCAGCATTTGCTGACTGCACTCTCCTCCACCTTCATTATCTGGATCTAGTGGGCCTGGGCAGGTACCAGGCTGGGTAGCCTTCTAACTCATTGTGTCTCCAGTATTTCCTTGCTCTAATTGCTTCTCCATATGGAAGCCAGAGGTTCTTCCCTTGCTGTTTTTAGGATCAGTCTGAATTCCTTAAACGTGGCAATCAAGGGCCTTTAGCTCTGATTCAGTTATCTTTTAGCACTCTACCTCTTCCCTGTAACTCTCATCATTCAACTTTCCCAAATTACATATTCTTCCAGCTTTTCTCATTATACATAACCTGTCTGGAATGTCTGCTTCCTCTGGATGAGAGCCTTGCCTTAGGAGTTAGTTCAGCTGTTCATATTGAGAAGCCCTATTTGATACATTCTTATCCCACTGGGGATTCTCTTTATTACATATCACACTATATCATCTTTGCTTATTTACTTGGCTGTCTTACTACTCTGCAGTCTTCTTGAGAGCACATAATCTTATTGATGGGAGGAGTCCCCTCATTTGACATACTCTGACAAAAAATGGGAGCATTAAGTAAGTGTCTACTGAGTAAGTGAAGGACTCATGTACTACCTGACAATTAAGATACCAACTTTATAGAACATTTACTGTGTGGCTTGGTGCCCTGCATTTAGTATCTTTTTTAAAGTGGTAGGTATTATTGGCCTCCCCTTTATAAATATGGAAACTAATCTAAGAGAGTTAAAGCAACTTGACTGAAGTTTGTTGCCCAGCCAGCCAACAAGGGATGAAGGAGAGAGTTGGACCCAGCTCCAAATGATCCCAAAGCCTGTGTCCTTTCAAGATCATCATACTTTTTACCAAACTGAAAGTTCAGTGATTCTTATGTATATATGCATTTTATTTCTCATTTTTAGATATGTATGAACATATCACTCATGTGTTTTAGATCACAGAATTATGTATTTGGTAGAATAAAATAAATCAGAATATAAGTACAGTGACTCCTAATTTGAGGGTTTTTAGTACCAAAGTAGGATTTTAAAGACACACTCATTGGTGGAGACAGAGTGCAAAATATATGTCAGCTCCAATTTGCACTGAATTTGTGCCCTCAGGCTTCCACGGGAGTGTGTAGGAGTGTAATTCTCACAAGAAGAGGAGAGGTGGGGAGTTTTTTGGATGGAACCCAACTTGAATGGGTACTTAGTTCAGAAAACCATGCATTAGAAAATGAAAGGGAGATGTGATTCCCCAGGGTTTCAGGGTTCTCTACAGTTTAGATACCCGATAGGCACTGACTTACCAAATCATACCATCTTCTCAGATGGGCCCTCCTTGAATACCTTGCATAAAATAGTAGCCAGCTGCACCCACCCCACCCCAGCCACCCACCTAAACTTTACTCTTCTATAATTTCTCCATAGCCCTTACCGAAAACATATTTGCTTATTGTCTCTCTTTCCCATTAGGATGTCAGTTCTGTGGGGCTAGGAGTTTTTATTGTTTTGTCACCCCTGTGTCTCCAGTTTCTGAAACAGTGCCAGGCACCAAATTTTTGTGGAAAGACCACTGTAGTGTTTGTTGTGTTGTGTAAGCATCAGCCCCAAGCCTGGTGCTGTGAGGGCTTCACAGGGAGAGGATAATGTTCCTACTCTCAGGAAATTGACTGAAGAATGGAATTGTTCAGAAACTCAGATCTAATTTTTACTTATCTTTAATTAATCTTATAGATAGTACGGGGGCTGGCAAACATTTCCTTTTATGAGTGATATTGTAAAAGTTTTTAGGCCTTGGGGGCAAAATAAGGTCTTTGTCATATGTTCTTCATCTTTTATAACCCTTTACAAGTATAAAGGCCATTCTTAGCTTGTAGGCTGTGTAAAAATAGATCATGTGCTAGATTTGGCCCACAGGCCATAGTTTGCTGACCCTTGAGATACTAAATTAACCTATTACTCTCTCATGGATCCTGAAAGAAGACATGATACTTCTGACTCAGAGTCAAAGGACTTCATTACTCATAGCACAGCAAGCTGGAATAGCATCATGTCTGTGGGACTTCTTGCCCCCTAAATCCTATGGAGTCAATACTGAGATGCCAAGTGGGTACTTTGTAAGCAGTGAAGTTGTGCCATGACTGAGGATCACTGAGGGTGGGTAGTCACTTCTTTTTTTTTTTAATTTCTTTTCAGTGTAACAGAATTCATTGTGTATGCACCGCACCCAGTGCTCCATGCAATACGTGCCCTCCATAATACCCACCAGCAGGCTGCCCCAACCTCGCAACCCCCGCCCCCTCAAAACCCTCAGATTGTTTTTCAGAGTCCATAGTCTCTCATGGTACATCTCCCCCTCAAATTTCCCTCAACTTCTTTCTCCTCTCCATCTCCCCATGTCCTCCATGTTATCTCTTATGCTCCACAAATAAGTGAAACCATATGATAATTGACTCTCTCTGCCTGACTTATTTCACTCAGCAAATCTCTTCCAGTCCCGTCCATGTTGCTAGAAAAGTTGGGTATTCATCCTTTCTGATGGAGGCGTAATACTCCATAGTGTATATGGACCACATCTTCCTTATCCATTCATCTGTTGAAGAGCATCTTGGTTCTTTCCCCAGTTTGGCAATCATGGCCGTTGCTGCTATAAACATGGGGTACAGATAGCCCTTCTATTCACTACATCTATATCCTTGGGGTAAATACCCAGTAGTGCAATTGCAGGGTCACAGGGAAGCTCTATTTTTAATTTTGTAAGGAATCTCCACACTGTTTTCCAAATTAGCTGCACCAACTAGCATTCCCACCAACAGTGTAAGAGGGTTCCCCTTTCTGCACATCCTCTCCAACACACGTTGTTTCCTGTCTTGTTAATTTTGGCTATTCTGACTGGTGTAAGGTGTTATCTCAATGTGGTTTTAATTTGAATCTCCCTGGAGGCTAGTGATGAGAAACATTTTTTCATATGCCTGATAGCTATTTGTATGTCTTCATTGGAGAAGCGTCTGTTCATGTCTTCTGCCAACTTTTTGACACGATTATCGGTTTTGTGTGTGTTGAGTTTGAGAAGTTCTTTATAGATCCTGGATATCAGCCTTTTCTCTGTACTGTCATTTGCAAATATCTTCCTTACCATTAAGATCAGGAACACGACAAGGATGCCCACTGTCACCACTCTTGTTCAACATAGTATTAGAAGTCCTAGCAACAGCAATCAGACAACAAAGAGAAATCTTCTCCCATTCAGTGGGTTGCCTCTTTGTTTTGTTGACTGTCTCCTTTGCTATGCAGAAGCTTTTGATCTTGACGAAGTCCCAAAAGTTCATTTTTGCTTTTGTATCCTTTGCCTTTGGAGACATATCTTGAAAGAAGTTGCTATGGCTGATATCAATGAGGTTACTGCCTATGTTCTCCTCTAGGATTCTGATGGATTCCTACCTCACGTTGAGGTCCTTTATCCATTTAGAGTATATCTTTGTGTACTCTAATGTCGAATGGTCGAGTTTCATTCTTCTACATGTAGCTGTCCAATTTTCCCAGCACCATTTATTGAAGAAACTGTCTTTTTTCCACTGTATATTTTTTCCTGCTTTCTCGAAGATTATTTGACCATAGAGTTGAGGATCTATATCTGGGCTCTTTACTCTGTTCCACTGGTCTATGTGTCTGTTTTTATGCCAGTACCATGCCGTCTTGGTGATCACAGCTTTGTAGTAAAGCTTGAAATCAGGCAACGTGATGCCTCCAGTTTGTTATTCTTTTTTTTTTTTTTATTTCTTTTCAGCATAACAGATTCATAGTTTTTCCACCACACCCAGTGCTCCATGCAATGCATACCCTCCATAATACCCACCACCTGACTCCCCCAACCTCCCACCCCCCACCCCTTCAAAACCCTCAGGTTGTTTTTCAGAGTGATGGTCTCTCATGGTTCATCTCCCCTGCAATTTCCCGCAACTCCCTTCTTCTCTCCATCTCCCCATGTCCTCCATGTTATTTGTTATGCTCTGCAAATAAGTGAAACCCTATGCTAATTGACTCTCTCTGCTTGACTTATTTCACTTAGCAAAATCTCTTCCAGTCCCGTCCATGTTGCTACAAAAGTCGGGTATTCATCCTTTCTGATGGAGGCATAATACTCCATACTGTATATGGACCACATCTTCCTTATCCATTCGTCCATTGAAAGGAATCTTGGTTATTTCCACAGTTTGGCGACCGTGGCCATTGCTGCTATAAACATTGGGGTACAGATAGCCCTTCTTTTCACCACATCTGGATCTTTGGGGTAAATACCCAGTAGTGCAATTGCAGGGTCATAGGGAAGCTCTATTTTTAACTTCTTGAGGAACCTCCACACTGCTCTCCATAGTGGCTGCACCAACTTGCATTCCCACCAACAGTGTAAGAGGGTTCCCCTTTGTCCCCATCCTTTCCAACACACGTCGTTTCCTGTCTTGCTGATTTTGGCCATTCTAACTGGTGTGAGGTGGTATCTCAATGTGGTTTTAATTTGTATCTCCCTGATGGCTAGTGATGATGAACATTTTTTCATGTGTCTGATAGCCATTTGTATATCTTCATTGGAGAAGTGTCTGTTCATATCTTCTGCCCATTTTTTTGATATGATTATCTGTTTTGCATGTGTTGAGTTTGAGAAGTTCTTTAAAGATCCTGGGTATCAACCTTTTGTCTGTACTGTCATTTGCAAATATCTTCTCCCATTCCGTGGGTTGCCTCTTTGTTTTGTTGACTCTCTCCTTTGCTATGCAAAAGCTTTTGATCTTGATGAAGTCCCAAAAGTTTATTTTCGCTTTTGTTTCCTTTCCCTTTGGAGACATATCTTGAAAGAAGTTGCAATGGCTGATATCAATGAGGTTACTGCCTATGTTCTCCTCTAGGATTCTGATGGATTCCTATCTCACATTGGGGTCCTTTATCCATTTTGAGTTTATCTTTGTGTACGGTGTAAGAGAATGGTCGAGTTTCATTCTTCTACATATAGCTGTCCAATTTTCCCAGCACCGTTTATTGAAGAGACTGTCTGTTTTCCAATGTATATTTTTTCCTACTTTGTTGAAGATTATTTGACCATAGAGTTGAGGGTCCATATCTGGGCTCTCTACTCTGTTCCATTGGTCTATGTCTCTGTTTTGATGCCAGTACCATGCTCTTTTGGTGATCACAGCTTTGTAGTAAAGCTTGAAATCTGGTAATGAGATGCCACCTGTTTTATTTTTCTTTTTCAACATTTCCTTAGCTATTCGGGTCTCTTCTGATTCCATACAAATTTTTGGATTATTTGCTCCAGCTCTTTGAAAAATACCAGTGGAATTTTGATGGAAATGGCATTAAAAGTATAGATCGCGACCTGAGACAAGATGGCGGGGAACTAGGAGGATGCTCTGGTTCATCCTGTCCCCTAAAGTGAGCTGATTACCTACCAAGGAACTCTGATCACTCATGAAATCAGCCTGAGATCAAAATTCTACTCGTCAGGATCTCTACAGGGGCAGAAGACGCCAGTGGGATGTCAGGATCTCTACAGGGGCAGAAGACTCCAGTGGGCAGGTAAAGCCGAGCGGGAACACCGGACTGGTATCGGAAGATAAACAAAAGGGGGAGGGAGCCACCAGAGGAGACACATTGGGAAGTAATACCCCAATACGAGAGTCCCCTAAGACTGGGGACCAGCATTAACTTGAAGACCGATAAAAAGCACTCAAAAAGAGAAAAGATCATAGGGTGAAATTGTGGGAATTGGAACAGTTAGGGACAGGGGCTTAAGTCCCCCACGGAGGGCAGACACGGCTGGCGCTGAGCCAGAGAGAGTGCAGCAGAGAAACCAGGTCCTGGTTGCTGAGTTGCGAGGAGACCTCCTAAGGGCGTTTGGCGTGTGGCAGGGGCTGGGACCCTCCTGGAGCAGAAACAGACTTTTGCAGTCCCCATGAGTGTGCCACGCCACGCTAGCAGAGCCTGAGACGCGCTCCACCTCCTCCCCTGAGAGAGGCACAAGGGCACCAGCGGGGACTCTCTAGGACCCAGAAAGTCTGATCGCTCCCAGCTTGGGCCGGCGGGAAAATCTCTGTGTGCCTTCCCCGCTTGGAACCTCTCTGGCAGTCTGGAGCTGCCAAGACAGCTACCGCTTGTAGTTTTGAGTACAAGCAGGACACACAGGTGTCCCCAGAGATCGTGGCTGGGAACCTGCTCTGCAGCACCCAGAGGGGAACGGACTGGGGCTTCTCTCTGGGAGGGAGGTCTGGGTGCAGTTTGCTTTCCTCTAAACCTCCAAGAACAATCCGGAGCTGCCAAGGGGGGGGAGAAAACAAAGGAACAGATATAAAAACCTCCAGAGAACAAAAGCCTAAAGGCCCGGTTTCCTCAGAGCCCACCCCCTGGAGGGGGGTGGGAGGACTTAACTCAGGAAACACTGCCTGAAAACCCACGCGGCAGGCCCCTCCCCCAGAAAGCCAACCCCCTCCCCAAGACAACAATCACTACTACTTCATAGATACGTTTAAATCTTAATTCCTTCCCATTATTCTGGTTCATTTAAAAAAAATTTTTTTTAATCTTTTTTATTTTGTTAAATAGATTTTTTTAGCCTATTTACCATCACAGTGAGAAGTCCAGTACATCAAATTCCATAATAACCTTCTAATCTGAACTTTTTGATGCATATACCCATGTTTTTCTTTGCTTTTCTATTTTTTAAATTTTTTTTTAAATTTCACTTTAGTTTAGATCATTCTTTTCTTTACTTTTATTTGCTAATACTCATATAGAGTTAAAATTCAAGGTTATCCCCTTTCCCCAATCAATGCCACCCCTATAGGTAAACCAATTTTTAATCCTCTGATATCTAAGGAAAGTTGTATCCCTTAAAAAAGATATCAAGATACATCCAGGAAGAAGCAAAATAACCTTCCTCACCCACATTGAGAATTTACAACCACTCTCCCATCTTTTTCTCCTACCAGTATTTTTGTATACTTGTATTTGTCCTGGTAGTCTATAAATCATATACTTAGGGTTCTTTTTGATGAGGTTCTTTTTTGTTTGTTTGTTTGTCTGTTTGTTTCTTTGTTTTGCTTCTACATATATATGTACATATTTTTTTTTCTTCTCTTGTCATATACTTTTATCAGTCTTTTTTGTTTGTCTGTATTTGTTTGTATACTCCACAAACCTTACCTTGGGGCCCATTTTGGCTGAGCCTTCTCTTTTATCCTTCTTTCTTTTTCCTCTCTCTCTCTCTCTCTCTTTCTCTCTTTTTCTGCTTTCTCTCTTTCTTTTTTTCT
>PISX010023822.1:0-29049 GCA_004024625.1 Mellivora capensis
AAAAAAAAAAAAAAAAAAAAAAAAAAAAAGAAGGAGCTCCTACTCTCAGGGTGAAGCCATCAGAAGTAGATGGTACTGGTAGAAAGATAACCTGTCAATGGCCAGAAATAGAAGTTAGATAAGATCCAAAAGCTTTATTCTTTAATTATTCTTCAATTATTCTTCTACACAGTGATTTTTATTGGAAACAGACAAAGTGAGAACTTGCTTATATACTTGCTTGATATAATCTGCCTTCCAAAATTCATTAATTAATATGGTGACAAAACTCTTCTTTGAATAAAAAAGCAAAGGTTCAGCATCTAAAACTACCCAATACTTTCATACAATAATTCTTCTCTACCATGTTTTTCTTATTTTATACTTGTAAACTAGTTGAACTGTAGGTCACAAAGACTGGGATACTTCTCTTTGCTCTCTGAAAACACAGCCATAATTCCCAAATAATATTGTCATTCTTTGTAAGACAAATTACCAAGGCAATAGGTCAAAGATCTCATATCTGTAACTTTGTAAGGCAGGCAGGGCAAGGTAATATTACCCTCAGTAGAGAAAAGTAGCTTACCTTTAGGCATATATCATACCCCTACTATGGCTGTACCTTTCCCATTACTTCCATTCATGCCTAATTTTATTTTTTAAGATATTATTTATTTATTTATTTATTTATTTGCGATAGAGAGCACGAGACCCAGGGAGAGGGGGATAGCATGGAGAGGAGGAGAGGAATAGGGAGAAGCAGACACCCTGCTAAGCAGGAAGCCTGATGTTGAGTTCAAAGGCAGACACTTAACTGACTGAGCCACCCAGACACCCTCATACCTACCTTCAAAGTCACAGCTCAAATACCACCTCCTCCAAGAATCTACTGTGATTGTTTCAATCTATTAATCACCATTTTGATATTAATGTTGTAATTGTAATGTTGTATTTGATTGTAATGTTGTAAAATGTAATGTTGTATTTATTTAATAGCCCACAAATAAGTAGTTTAATTATGTATTATCACAGCAGAGATGACCATGCATTCCCCAAATACCGTTCTTTCTTCATTCAGTATTCCAAATAGTGGAACTATGTGACTGAGATCTAACCAATTTTTTTTAAAGATTTTTTATATTTAAGTAATCTCTACACTCAACATGGGGCTCAAACTCATAATCCCGAGATCAAGAGTTCCATGCTCTACTGATGGAGCGAGCCAGGTGCCCCAAGATCTAACCAATTGTATGTGAATGGAAATGTGTAGGCACTTCCAAGCCTGGTTTATAAAGAACTCACATGTGATCCTCCACATTCTTTGCACTTTCTCTTGATATAGGTGGACAATATACCTTTGAAACTCACGTGTTGAGGATGGCGGAGCCACATGGTAAAAAAATATGGTTCCATGAATTATGAATAGCAGAGAGAATAGTTACCTACAAATCAGAGGCATCCATTTTTCCATTTTAGACATTATGTGAGTAAGAAATAATCATCTACTGTGTAATGCCACTGTGATTTTGCATCTTACCATTTTATCTAGCTTTATAGTAAGTAGTATAAAATTTTTACTTTGAAATGGGATTCTACTTTAACAATGAGCTAAAATATTTGCCTTTTTTTTTAAGTGTTTGATATGTGTGTGATGAAGAACCAGGTGGAAGATGGGGGAAACTATGCTTTGGGAAATATTTGGTAAAGCAGATACTTTTGCTTACATGGAATGTAGACAAAAGATTCTCAGTGAACCATGATTCTAGATGAAATTTTTGGAAAGAGTGAGGGTTTTGTATATGTTGGTTACTTTCGCCTGACTGTAGCAAGAAAAGAACCAGCCAACATTTTGTAGGCTTTTCAAGCAAAGATCAAAGGGAATTGAGAGAAATCAGAGATCAAGGGTCATATGGGTTCAGGAAAAAAAAAAAAAAAAAGGAGTCCTGAATGTTGAATAGTATAAAATAAAAAAAAAAAGACATTGAGATACAAAGGCCCAGTAAAAATTCTTAGTTGAACAAAATGTTCCAGCCTTGAGGTAAACAAATCCAAGAATAAGGGTATACCCTCCCATCAACTGTATTGGTAGTAAGCTTAAGATAAATTATAGAAACATTGAAAAGAACTTGTTCTATCAAAAGGGCAGAACTTTTAATGATATTTAATTGCTTTAAATGATAAAGTAGCACAAACTTCTATGACAATAATGTCAGAGTGAATCAAAAAACAGTGATTTTCAATTATAGTGAGAGTACTATACAGTGCTAATGTTAATTCTCTCCCAGTTGCTCTGGGAAAACTCCCATTCTAAAATTATAGGGCCAAACGTCTACTTTGTATTGTCTACCACCCCATTGTTTCTTTGTCACAAATGATCTCATGATTGCCAGGTTTGATGGCATTTTCAATAATTTAGTTAAATAACTATTTTTTTTTTAGCATTTCCCCTGTGCTGGGTCCTGTGAATAGAGAGATTAATGCAATATGGTTCTTGTCCTCAAGAATCTCCTCTTCAAGGATGCCTGGGTGACTCAGTTGGTTAAGCGGCTGCCTTCGGCTCAGGTCATGATTCCAGCGTCCCGGGATCAAGTCCCACATTGGGCTCCTTGCTCGGCAGAGAGCCTGCTTTTCCCTCTCCCTCTGCCTCTGCCTGCCACTCTGTCTGCCTGTGCTCGCTCTCTTGCTCTCTCCCTCTCTCTCCGACAAATAAATAAATTTAAAAAAAAATTTAAAAAAAAAGAATCTCCTCTTCACAGGGACATTGTATCAAAGTCAACTCTATGACTGAAAACACCCAGTAAGAGTTGCCATGGACAGATGGTAGCTACACTTGTGCTAAGCACAGCATAACATATCGGGTTGTCAAATCACTATGTTGTACAACAGAAACTATATCACCAATGTAACATTGTGTGCCAGCTATACTTTAATTTAAAAAAAAATGAGTTGTCCCAACAATAAAATTACTATGAGACTCTAGAAAAGGGGATTGAACACACAAGGGATAATCTCAGATGTTTTAATGAAGATTTGGGATTAAAGTTAGATGTCAGAACTTATTGCTGCTAGGAGTTTGGCAACAGGAAGCACCGTGAAACCTTCTGCTTAAAAAAAATTTAATAGAAATGGTCTATAGCATCAAAAATTCAGGTCTCAGTCAAATCAACATCAGCCATTTATCAAAGGCAATATATTTCCGGATACGTATTTGAGAATTTCACAATAAACATCTTGGAAAATGAAGGAAGATGGAAATAGAGTATACAGGCAGGTTTTGCAAACCAAATGATCAAAGAAATGCCCAATAGGATCCTTTACATGCAGATGTCAACATTTTATGTTTATCTCTTACCCATAGGTACCCACCTGCTTGAGACCCTCCAGCTTATGCAGATTCCCAAATTCAACTTCTAAAATTCTAGTGGCCTTATTATAGGATAATTCCTTTTGGCTAGTAAATTAAGTAACACGTGTCCACTGAGGTCAAACCTTTCATCAATGACAATTTAAAAGTTTTGTTCTGGGGCACCTGGATGGCACAGTTAGTGAAGCATCCGACTTTTGGTTTTGGCTCAGGTTGTGATCTCAGGGTTGTGAGATCGAGCCCGATATCAGACTCCACAGTCCGTATGGAGTCTGCTTGAGACTCTGTCTCCCTCTCCCTCTGCCCCTTCCCTAGCCCCTGCTCTCTCTCACTAAAATAAATAAATCTTAAAAAAATTTTTTTGTTCTCACATTGTCACCTATAATTTAGATAGGATGGGGTAAAAGCACAGACTTCTGAACTACAATACTATATACGCAACTCACTAGGTTGTTTGACCTTAAACAAGTCATTTAGCCTCTATCTTATTTTTCATTTATTGATTTATTTACTTTTAGATTTTGTTTATTTATTTGAGATAGAGCAAGGGAGAGCATGAATGAAGGTGAGGGTGGCAGAGTTGCAGGCAGAGGGAGAGGGAGAAGCAGGTTCTCAGCTGAGCAGGGAGCTGGATGTGGGGCTGGATCCCAGGACCCTGGGATCATGACCTGAGCCAAAGATAATTTTAACCTACTGAGCCACCCAGGTGCCCTAACCTCTATCTTCTTTATCACAAAATAGGGATAATTATATTATTTTCTGCTTGGGCTACAGTATGGATTTCGTATGGAAAAAACTTAAAACAATGAAAGTTGTTTTTTCCTCCTAAAATCATTTTTCCTTTCAATTCAACCTTGTCCTTACCTCATGAGGTCCAACTCAGTACATGTGCTTTAATAGCCTTAAGATATTTAGGTAAGTTTGGATATTAAGCCTAGAGTTTGGTATGGTCCCAGCCCACAGGAGCTCTTGTTTCAAGATGAAGAAACATCTAATTTCTGTTAGTTCAATTCACTTCTCTATCTCAGTGCCTAGTACAGTGCTTGGGACATGACCAATGCTCAATGAATATTTGTTGAACTAATGAATAGATGAACAATATATAATATAGACCAGGATGTGATAAATATAATAGTGGTACAAAGAAAACAAGTAAGGATAATGGACGGGAGAGATTAGTTACTTCTCAGAATTGTATATATCTAAATGGAGAAGTAAGTTAGTGAAAAGAGAATTCTATTGAACCGCTAGGATAATGATGAGTTTCCTTTATCTTCCTCCTTCATATTAACGTTATCTAAGATCTTAATGAAATCCCATGAATTAGTCCAGTCATCTCCAATATCCATCTTGACACTATTTTACACTGTAATTAACACCATATTTTACCTGCTTCATTTAACATAATATCTCTAAAAATAAATACAGTCTTGTAATAGGGTCAACTTTGACATTAATTCTAAAAGATAATTTTAGCATTTTTAATTAACGATATTCACCTCATAGTTTATTATCTGTCATGGTGTTGGCAGTGAGCCTGTCTTCTCCTGTAGGGAGCCAATAAGAAATATTGAATTAAGTATTAGCTTTGGTACCAAGAGACTTTGAGTCATTTCTTTGTTGTTCCATATTAATTCTGTGACCAAAGGAAAGTCATCCAATTTTTTTCCCACATGTAAAATGAATATTTTTTCCCACATGTAATTGGGAATTTTTTTCCTGAATTTTTTTCCTGAATTTTTTCCTGAATTTTTTTCCCACATGTAAAATGAATATTTAATTATAATACCTGTTATTACTACTCCAGAGTTTCTTAAAGGATCAAATTAAATAAAAATTAAAAAATAGAATAAGTGCTAATAATTAAAAGTATTTTATAACAACAGAGCTAGTAGTAATAATACTGTTGCTTGTAAATTTATGAAATTTCTTTAGGAATTCCTACTCTAGATTTTTTTTGGAATGGCTGTATTTACCTATTCTCAGAAGTAGGTTGGAATGCTAAGGTCCCCATCTCTCACTTGTGTAATTATTAAGTAAATCTGGCATAATGGTGTGCCTACTTAATGTTGGCCATTTTGGGGGTCAAATTTGGATATTTATTTATTCCTGACAACTTGGTTGTTATAAGATGGAATGGAATCAGGTTTTGCAAGGCCTAAAGTTTATACAGTTTGGGGGCTCTTTAAAGAAAGAGAATAGACAATTATGAATACAAAATGAGACATACAAGTCTCAAACGTAATACTTTCATTAAATATCTACCTGAATTACCTTTATACTTTATAAGTGGAAGAACTTTCTACAGACTAATTCTTGACTCTATGTCTGCACCAGACTTCAGTTCCCTTCTATTGTACACATACTTCCAGTGGGTGGAATGGGCTCATACTGTGCCCCTTCACTTTAAATCACCAGTGGAGTTGATACAGAGCAGTTAAGGTGTTCCTAGAAACCATTCCTACCCTGGGCTGGGAATACCACTATTTCTGCATATAATTTTGAGCCACATAATTATATTTCACTAAACTCAATCTAAAAATATCTCCCATTCACTTTTGTCTTTGTGAGATCACAAAATTCTCTGCAGTTGCTCCAGCGCTCCCCAACATGAGGGGAACATGTGATCAGACGTGAGTTGGAGACAGTGGTCTAAATTGCATGTGGTTAAAATATCTTATAAACATGTATGAAATGTAAAATGGTACAGCCACTCTGGAAAACACTTCGGCAGGTTCTTCGAAAACTAAACATGCAATTACTAGATGACCTAGCAATTGTACCTGTGGGCATTTATACCAGAGAAATAGAAAGCTGTGTTCACATAAAAACCTGTCCATGAAGGTACATTACAGATTCATTTGTAACAGCCAAAAACCAGAAACCCCAATAGCTTTCAGTTGGTAAAACAAATGGAAGTATGTTAATAATATGGAATACTACTGTGGGTTGTAGATAAAATATTTTTATGTTCCTGTAGAGTTGGGTTTCCGAATACATTTTGCTGAAAACATGAGATCCAGGGCTGAGCAAGCCGTGAGAACTTAATTTAGAACTGTCAAGATAACCCAGGAAACCCAGGGAGACCTACCTAACTCCAGAGGTATTCATTTACATCTCAAAAGAAGATAAAGATGGGCATCTTGAAGGCATCTCTAGGTCATAAAAGTCAGAGACACCAGAGATTATGTGCATTTGGAGAGATATATTCACATTACAAAACTAGAGGGAGAAACCAGGGACTTGTACATCCCCTCTCCAAGGAGCAAAGATTTTTCTCTCTCCTTTTGGGAGGAAAGGGGGAGCCAGCTACCTCTTTCTCTTGTACATATACAGAGAAAATCTATTTCATTCCATTCCTCACCAATGGCACAGATCTTGAAGTCTGTATGCATAGGAATTTCAACCTGACTTCTATCAAGCTCCAAGAGTAGGAATTGGTGGGTGATATCAACATCACCAGTATTTGATTTTTAAGTGAATAATGTTACTCTGTCTCTGATCCAGAACACTTCATGTGTATATTGAGGACAAAACGAATTATGATGGATACTAAAAACTCAATGGCATTCATCAGTATAAAGGAATGAGCTATTGATAATGCAACAACTTAGATGTATACTGAGGGAATTGTGCTGTTTAAAAAGAAAAAGAAAGTGGATCCCACAGATTACATACTGTATGATTCCTCTCATAGAACAATCTCGAAGCAGTAATAGACACATAGAACAGATGAGTGGTTCCCAGGAGTGGGTATGGAAGGGAGGTGGGTATTGTTAGAAACTGTGTCTTGACTGTGATGGTGAGTACAGAAAACTACACGTGTGACAAAGTTGCATGGAACTACACTCATGCACGCACACACACACACACACACACACACACACACATGAACACATACAACTGGTAAAATTTTAATAAGGTCCGTGTATTTTATCAGTGTCACATTTTTGGTTCTGACGTTGTAGTATTGCTTTGTAAGATGTTACCATTGGAGGAAACTGGCTGAAGGGAGCACAGGCTCTCCCTGTGTTATTTATTATAACTGCATGTGAATCCACAGTTATCTCAAATTAAAACTTTGATAAAAATAGCATGAGCACACGAGCCCAGCATTAGTCCCCCTTTGAGGCTTTGGAAGGCTGTGTCCCTGAAGTTCATGCCCAGTCACCTTTTGGTCAGTTTATGAGCACTGAGCTAGAAGCACTATGACTTATGCTGGTGAGGCTTGATCTTTCAACCAGTGCAGAGCTTAAATGTAGACTCCGTGCAGGAAGGGAATTTGTATTATTCATCACTGCATCCTCAGGAACTATTACTGTCTGGTAAAAAGCAACAATTCCAGAGAACTAATGGAGTAAAAACACAAAAACAAAACAAAATGAAACAAAACTACATGTATCTTGATTTTTTCTCAGCAGTGCCTGGCTATTTGGTTTTTACTTATTCATAGGATGCCATTAGATCGCTCTAAAATATTGCGTTCTTAAATGACTTATCACCAAATAAACGTAGGGGAGTCCTAGGTGTATGTGAAAGAGCTTCACCCTATTCCCAATACGGTGGTAAAGTACCTGTAAAGTGAATTTAGTTTCAGACTTAGAAGAATGTCTCTGAGCAGACATATGGATTCTTTGAGAATACCACCACAGAATTAGCTGGTAAAATGTTATTTGTTCCTTTCCCTTCCTTCCCTTCTCTTCCCTTCCCTTCCTTTCCTTTTTTCTTTTTCTTTCTTTCTTTCTTTCTTTCTTCCTTCCTTCCTTCCTTCCTTCCTCCCTCTCTCTCTCTCTCTCTCTCTTTCTTTCTTTCTTTCTCTCTTTCTTTCCTTCTATTCTCAGCCAGCTGGCAGATCTTCTAAGTTCTGGGACTACATTCCTTAACATCTCTTGAAATTTGTGGGTTAGGATCAACATTTGAGAGGGATGAATATAAAAAGCTTAGGAAAGTTCAATAACTTGATCAAGGTCTCAGACAGTGAGTCGTGACGTTGACACTTGAATTAGGGATTTTCTTTCTCCAAAATCTGTGATTATTCTATGATGAATGAACTTGTGAGCAGTGTATCTAGAAATGTATTTACATCTTCGGTCTTATGATAAAACATCTCCCTCGCTTAGGATACTAAAAAACAAGCCTTATAACTGAGTCTGTTTTGTTTTTGCTTTCTCATTGTAGACAGAACATCCACTAACTTAGCACAGCTCAAAGCATTAATTTTTACAAAGATTTCTGTGGGAGTCAGATGTGATTACTCTTTCTTAATATGTATGAACTATTAACTCTGGGGCAAAACCAAACTGGGCATTTCCCTTTGTGAGGGAGTCCAGAAGATGAAAAGAGAAGGCAGAAAGTGTGGGGTACAGGGCGGGTGGTAAAGGCTCAGCCATTCCAGTGGGACGGGAAGGGACCCAAAAGAAGTGTCTAGAAAGCAAAAACAAAAGCAAAAGCAAAGGGGAGTAATAAAAGGAACCCTGGGGAAGGCTGAGAGCAGTCTCTTAAAAAGGTTATTATAAAAATGACATCAGCTGCAGTTAACGGACATAAGATTTTGAAAGAGCTAACAGAACCAAGTTAATCTTAAACAACTGGGAAAAGCAGATGGAAGGGGGATGAAGTGGAGCAAAGGTGTTCTCCCAGGGTATATGATAGTTGTGATGAAGATAAAGATCACAGCCACACCAGGGAGCAGAGGAGCTGGTGAGGAATGCCCGGGGTCCTGGGCAGAGCAGAGCCCACCCGCACTACCTGCCCGCTTCACGCTCTCTGCACTTTCAAAACTGAAGAACAGGCTAAGAGATCATCTTCTCCAGCCTCCTCTTGGGCTACTGGGGAAACTGTGGTTCTAGAAGGGGAAGTGATTTATGCAAGGTCACATTTTAAAGTCATCTAGTGGAGCCTTGGCCTTGTAAGGCAACAACATCTTTTTGTTGTTGTTGTTAGGCTATAATGCCTGCTATTTTTTACTCAGATTTAAATTGAAACTAATGTAGTTAAAGTTATACACACAGACGCATGTACGCACGCACACACATATAGGAAAGAGGAGAGGAGACACCTGCTTTATGGAAAATGGCTCTCCAGTTTGTTGTGGTTGGTTATCACGATGCCACAGGCCAGGACAGGCCCGGGATGGGAGTGTTTCCTATGCACTGACCACAAACACCCCCGCATCTTCGTAAAGCCATTCAGTCTTTTGGAGTGTGATCTTTACAGTCTCCTCCCTTTCACACAAAAATTCTTAAGATCTGGAAAAAATAAACTGTGGGGACTTTAATAAATACACTCTATTGGCATAGATATGAAGCAATGTAGTGAAATGGTTCACCAAGGGCCTTAACACAGATAAAGTGGATTCAGTCGACAACTCCCTTGTGTCAGCTGAGTGCTTCGGGGTCAATGGTAAGAGATAGCTAAGCCTCAGTTTTTGAGCTTATAAAATGAAGGTGATAACATCAACCCCACGGAATTACGAGGGTTGAGTTAAATCCAACATATCCAGCAGGTTTTGTGAAGAGCTTCATCCAGTTCTAGCAAAGAAAGAGGGTTCAATAAAATGTAGAAGTTGTTACTGCTGTGAATGAGAAGTTCCCCCGAGAGGATGAGATACTTGTATATCCTTCACCCAGGCAGGATAATCCAGTCTTATGTCTGTCCCTATTACCTCCAAACCAAAGGAAATTAGAAGGCCAGACACTACGTGAGCTGCAAAATAACATCCTTCAGCAAATCTCAACTCCTTAATAACAAACATATGAACAGAGTCCCCAAAACCTATGATGCTTTCTTTTTCCCAAGGCCAGAAGGAAGGAAGGAAGGAAGGAAAAGAGGAAGAGAGAGGGGGGGGAGGGAGGAAGGTAGGAAGGCAGGGAAGGGAGGGAAAGGGAGGGAAGGGAAGAGAAGGAAAAGAGGGAGGGAGAGAGGAGAGAGAAAAGCAAGCAGGAAGGCAAGCAAGGAGAGAGATAAAAAGGAAGAAAGAAAAAACTCCACAAAACTCATTGTCTGCCAGTCATTTTATTTCTATTTTCCCCTCCTAAGCCCTAATTATCTCTTTAGTCTAATTAACGCCTGTAGAGGGCTCTGGAGATAGCTGAGCAAAGAGAAGCATTTATTTTTGAAGTAAAGCAATTTTTGTTATCCTTTTCAAATCACTAAATCACCTCTCTAAATTCAAGGCTTAGGATGAGTACCTCTCACTGCAGAAACCACATCAAGCAATGTGTCCATGCTCAGGACTGAGCCTGAATAAATTCCTCACTTTTAAACAGATTTAAAACTTCAAGAAGTAGAGTGAGCCTCAAACATACAGACTGTTGGCAAAATTTTTATTCTCAACTAATCCAATACCTGCTTGATTTATAGTTAACTACTTTCCTATTCTAAAGCTTACAATCCCCCTAAAAAATTAACAACCCCTTACTCCTGAAACATTTCCATTGGCACATTCTTACAATTTTCTGGATAATTTTTTAAAAGTCTTTATTTATTTGACAGAGAGAGAGGGAACACAGCAGGGGGAGTGGGAGAGGGAGAAGCAGATTCCCCGCTGAGGAGGGAGCCCATCAGCGGGGCTCAGGACCTGAGCAGAAGGCAGACACTTAACAACTGAACCACCTAGGCACCCCCTCTAGATAATTTTTTCATGAAATGGTCATTGATAGCACTACCTGAGATTGAGTGGTCATGAGAGTTCTTTTTAGAGACGGTAATATTTAATCTGAAAACTTAGTGACAAGAAAGACACGAGTGATCCAAAGTTCAGGCATGAAAGTGGAAATGAGCTGTGTTTCAAGGACCATTAAAAAAAAAAAAAAAGCCAGTGTGGAGAAAATGTAGAGGAGAAGGGGAAGAGTGGCGGGAGATGGTGCAGGTGGGCGGGGGCAGGATGGGGCCACCCTGAGGAGAACGAATTGCGGCAGGGAGATGGAATGGGAAGAATTACATTTGTGAGCATGAAAGAGGGTGGTGGCTTGGTCTCGTGGGCATCTTGAATCAGCCCCCCCCCCCAAAAAAAACCGTGTTGATTTGGGATGTGTTTCCAGGCAGAATCGTTAGGATTATTGAGACTGGAATGGAAAGGGTGACCCAAAGCGAGGAATGAAGGAATGAAGTGTCTAAATTTGAGACTCAACAGCAACAGGGACAGGGACTAGACTGACAGAGATACCGAAGCTGAGGGAGAGGTAGACTTAGAATATTACATTTGGCCATATTCCCCATGGTACCTTCCAGAATTCTGTAGGATAACTGAAATGTAGGTACACTGTCTGCAGCAGGAATTCATACATCTAACTAATGTAAAACAACATGAATTCAATGGTTTGAGTGCAACTATGAAATACATTTATCCCCATATCTTATCCTGAGAGGCAGGATCTCAGCTGATTAAGATGTAGACTCTCTCATGAGGCTTCCTTCTCTCCAAATTCCCCTCTGCTTCCTTCAGTGTCCCCGGCAGGCTACTTCTTAATCTCTTTAGTCATTAGTTCCTGCACCTATAAAATAAGAATATTAATCAAATGTGTCTCATTGGGTAAGATTAAACACATTAATGACTGAAACCTCAGAGCATTGCTCAACATAAAGGATGTGCTGAAAAATATTACTATGTTTAACAATGCTTTCTTACCAGATAAGCACCCATTTGCTGCCATATGATGAGTGAGTAAGATAACGTTCTTTCTTTGGATTCATCCTCTGTTTGCTCAGAGGGTGGTACCTAAGGGCTTCCCTCCCTGTTCTTCCATTGACCCCTTTCTTGTGACCATGTTTTCTAGGTGACATCCTCATTTAATTCTAAAAAATAGGTAGCACTGAATTGCTAATTCCCTCGGGCTAGTAAGGAATGTTTACACATCATTTAAATTAATTTATCTCATTAATCCTATGAAATAGGTTTTATGATCCCCATTTCACAAATTAAAGAACGAAACTTGATGTTTAGAGAGAACAGGAAATTGACCAAGGAAGTAAATGACTAGAGATTGGACTAACCTTAGAATTATGTGAGTGCACATGGAATTTAAGAAACAAAACAAATGAACATAGGAGGGGAAAAAAAAAAAGGAAGAGACAACCAAGAGACAGACTCTTAACTATAGAGAACAAACTGAGGGTTACTAGAGGGGAGGGGTGTGAGGGACAGGTTAGATGGGTGATGGGCTTTAAGAGGGCCCTGGCTGTGATGAGCACTGGGTGTTGTATGTAAGTGATGAATCAGTAATTCTTCACCTGAAGCCAATATTACATTGTATATCAACTGGAATTTAAAAGAAAAACTTTGAGAAAAAAAAGAACTGTATGTGTGTAGAAGTGTGTTTTGATCAACTCCTGTGGCCACCTCTAGTTAATTTTGAAATCTTGTGTCTTACATAGCAATGGACAGCCATATATTTCTTCCCTCTATCCATCAGAACGGCCACATCCCCCTTCATGTGATGTTTCCCCATGCATCCCTGACCTGTTTGGACCTCTGCCAGTGTTTTCTCTCAGCTGCCTAACCCATCCCTTTCTCTATGGCAGAATTTCCCACAATGCCTCAGATATCCCACAGGTTGACCTTCTTGTCACTCTTTCCTTTCCCCAGCAGGAATTTGTCATTTCACCCCATTCTGGGCCTTCTCCATGCATTGCAGCTATGAGACTAATATCCAGGACTCCCAGTTTGCTTTACATAGGGTCATCCTGGCATCCATGAACCCACATTCCCTGAACACTGACAGAACCTCTTAAGACAAAACCGTAGCCATTAATGTTTATTTGCACAGAATAGTGCTTGCAAACTGAAGTTTAGGAAAACTTTTTTCCCCCCACAGTTGACCAAGGAAATGAATTTTCTTTTCTTGTTCGCCTTTTTTTGCTGCCTCTTGAAAATATGTGATTGAGGTTCAGTAGAATGTGTTTAGAATCAGCAAGTCTAATTGCTAATTTTCTTGGAGAAAGACTAGCAAAGTGGATAGGGTTTGAATACACGAGCTCTGTTGTCATTCTTGTTTCACCGCATCCCATACCGCTAATGAATAAGATAACTTGTTTCCAATGTTACCCATCAGAGGACAGAGTAAAATTATGGAAACACAACCTCTATTTTTATGATCAAAAATGTTTAAATGCTGGAGGACTTTAAAAATATTCATTACATAGGGAGCAGATACAGAGGTTAGAATTGAGGGAAGACAGAGCATGTGGTCCTGAGAGGTGGGGAAAGTATCAATGTCACTAAAAAGGAATATTCTAGTGTTCCAACGGGGATTCTTTTTTTAAGATTTTATTTATTTATTTGACAGAGAGAAAGATCACAAGTAGGCAGAGAGGCAGGAGGAGAGAGAGGGGGAAGCAGGCTCCCCGCTGAGCAGAGAGCCCGATGCAGGGCTCATTCCCAGGACCCCGAGATCCCAGGACCCCGAGATCATGACCTGAGCCAATGGCAGTGGCTTAATCCACTGAGCCACCCAGGCGCCCCACCAACAGGGATTCTTAAAGATGGAAGGAGAGGATAAAAGATGGTGGAAATTTTGGGGTGGAGCAGGGTAGAGTGACATGTATATATATATTTTAAAGACTGTATGCAATATGAGAATATCATTTTATAGCTGAAAAATTATGGTTATTCTCATTATGTAAAATAAACTACAGAATGCAGAGCTCAGAGAAATCTTGACTGATGATGCACAATTCAAATAAAGGCTGAGAAACACTGCTTTATAGGATCTATGTACTTAGCTAATTGAATGAATATATAAATAAATCATTTGATTAAAATTGCTATCGAGTATATTTTCCTGCTCAGAGCAGGAAAAGTTATAAATTGCTCAGCAGTGTCCTTGTGATAAATTATGATTTTTCTAAAAGAGAAGGAATAGAGAAAAAAGAAAAAGCATGAGTCTTTAAAATCCTTTTATCCTAAACCAGTGCCCCATGCTGCCTGCACTTAGCATGATAAATAATCTTTGATTATGTGAATAAAGTCAACTGAACAGCATAGCAAGGCAATTGTGTCAGGCATGCTTGGCATATGTCTTGTTGAAGAGCCTGGTATTCAGTGATAGCTGGGTCCATTGAAATAATTTCCTGCAATTATCAACAAATCTGAGAGTTCAGTTCTCTTTTTCCCTCAGGACCCCAGGGTGCAGTATAGCACAGTATGAAGACTCATGTTTAGTACTTGACTTGAGTCTGCAGGGCTCGGATCCTCATTCCGCAGCTTGCCTGCCCTGGGATCTTGGGGAAGTAACTTCAGCTCCTAACAGTCACTTTCTAATATGTCATAGGCAGAGAAAGAGCAGCGAGCATTACGAAATGGTGGTGCAAATAAACTGAGTGAATGCAAGTCAATTTGCAATATTGTCTAAACAAATTAACCTTCCAATAAATTTTAACAGTGATCATCAGCTTTCTTCTCTCCTTCACATGGATCTTGGCATAAACAAGATATCCCAGTAATATGTGGCTCGTGTGCTTTGTCTCTTCTGTAAGAGCAGCCTGGTGGTGGGTATTAGGGAGGGCACGTATTGCATGGAGCACTGGGTGTGGTGCAAAAACAATGAATACTGTTATGCTGAAAAGAAATAAAAATAAATAATAAAAAGAAAAAGAAAAGAGCAGCATTATCGTATGGTGAGCACCCCTCTTAAACTATCTAGGATTTGAATTCTCCCTTAGTCCAGAACTTACTAGATGTATGAGAATAGGAGTGTCCTATAAACTGTCTTGGTTTTCATCCTTGCATTGGAGGTTCTGAGAATTAAATGATGCATGAATCACTGGTAAATACCAAAAGATACCAAAATACCTTCTGCTTTTATTTAATTTTCCTTCCCTGAATATTATTGTCGTCATAATATTAATCACTGCCACAAAGATTTAATATTTGAAATGAACTCACAAAATTCCAAGGCTGTCAATTTTTCCTTATTCGATATTTGGTGGTTTCATAGGACAAGACACAAATACCTGAATAGCACTTAAATCTTATTCTTTTCCCGAGATTTAAAATAGAATCTTTCTATTAAAACACAAGTGCTTTGTGTAAATAAGGTTACATATGCATTAGGGGGTGAAATTATCCTTCTCTACTAAGGCTTATAGTACTTAAATTTTTTTTGAGGCTTGACATAAGGTTCCAAAATTTTTGTAAAATCTACATGCTTCCAGTTAATGAGGGGTTACTGAATATAAAAAAAAAAAAAAGTCAAAACATCATAAAGAAAACTACCCTTCTTCTCCATCTTCTACTCTCACAAGAGTAGACCTAAATTTATAATTTCTTTTTTTAACTTCCAGATACGATTTCTTTTGAAGAATGAATTTTATGCCTAAAGAAACAAGTATGAAGAACACAGAATAGGGAGGTAAGCCATATTTATATGTCTGAAACCTTTAATCTTGTTTTCTTTCTTGAGCTTAGTTGTCTGTTACCACTTCTGTTATTGTTACATGTCTGTCTCATTAAGAGCTCTTGAGTTTGCAAATTCTGAAACGTTATGAGACAGAAAACCACATACATATACCTACTGATTAAAATTCAAATACCTGAGCAAGTTCCTAAAGAAAACAAGGCAAAGATTTAGAGGCTTTCTAAAATAACCAGAGGGATACTCACAAATCATTACAATGGTTATAATGTTGATAAATTCCTTTTTTTTGTAATTATGTAATTATTTCCCTGATAAACATTAAGCTTAGTGAGACAGATACTATTCTCTGTACATCATGCTGTTTGTTTTTTAAATTGTAGATCTTGTGTTTCACACATTAAAAAATAATCATTTTTGTTAGACTAGATTCCATAGAGTTGAGATTATTTGAAAAACTCAGTAAAGGCTGTTCATGCAAGTCTGTGAATTTAAAAATATTAAGATATATCCATGTAAATTATCCCAATGATGTGCTATTGCTTACAATATTTTTAAAGTCATTCCTCGCTTGTGACAAATGTTTATCATATGAGTGTGGAATTCATATGAAGATTGGCAAACACATTCTAGTTAACACTGCAGACGAAGCAAGTGGTTAAAGTGGATATATCATTAAGATGAATTTTGAGGCATGACAATAAAGATGTTGATTTTTCTGTTTCTATAGCTTTTGACTTGAACTCAACCCAGATAATTTTAAACAAAAAATAGTGTTTGACTTTTGATGGTGGATTACTTGGATATATGCAAAATCAATTTGGATGTTGAAGGGACTGAATTTGTTTTTTAAGAATCTGACCACTGTGTAAATTTCCAACTACGCTCTGAAATTGTTTGATCTGTGAAGATTTAGGTCCCCAGTCGCCACAGGAAAATATTTTAGATTCCCTTCATTCCAAATATGGAAAATAGCTTCTTCAACAGTATACCCAAGATACAATCAGGAAAGATATGAAAATTTCTTGTCTTTTTATTAAAATTATATACTCTGGCAAGGGCTATATTACTTATACATATTAAACAGATATTATCAATATGACAGCAGCAAGATAATGCCCAACATGTCCTCAGCTTTACAGGCTGTAGTATTTATTATGCTCTTAAACACTATAAAAGTATCTTCATATGAAACTCCCTGAGACTTGTGTGGGTGCTTATTGAAAGGAAAGACTGATGAAGTGCTGTCTAGAATCAGGCTATTTTGTCTTAATGTAGGGTTATCAGACTGATCAAATAAAATTTGAACTTGAGATAAACAATTAACAATAATTTATAACAAACAATTTGTGTATGAAATAAAAATATAAATAGTTCCATAATAGGCAATATTTGGGATAAACAAATATTTGATAAAAACAAATTCAAATTTAATTGAGTATACTGTATTTTACCTGTCAATCATATTTTTTATGATTTACTGAGATATGATTTGTATATAGTTCACCTATTTCTAGTGTGCATTTTGTGGGTTTTAGGATACTCTCAGAGTTCTAAAATCATTACCACAATCAATTTTAGTATATTTTTATGACCACAGAATGTAATTGTACTCCTTAGTTGTTACCCCCCATTTCTACCCAACCCTATCCTATCCCCGGGCCCGAGGCAACCACTAATTTCCATTGCACATATATATTTGCCTCTACTGGATATATCATATACATAGGATAATAAAATACGTTGTTTTTTATAACTGGCTCTGTTCAGTTAGCACAATGTTCTCGAAATTCCTTCACATTGAGGCACATGTCATGTAGCATATATCAATACGTCAGTACTTCACTGTACTTTATTGCTGATAATAGTCCATTATATGGATCCATCACATTCTGTTTATTCATTAATTAGCTGATGGACATTTGGGCTTTTTCTAGTTTTTTACGGTAAGGAATAACTCCGCCATGAACATTTGTGTGCAAGTTTACATGAGAGTAGAATTGCTAAGTCATATAATTCTGTGTTTAACTCTTTGAGGAACTGACCTCTCTGGAGATCTTGTGGGTATCTGTTGCTCCCGTATCCTGCTTCTCATGGGTCCTTGATCCTTGCTCATTCTTTTGCCTACTGCAATTCTCATTTATTTCCCTTTCAAGTAAAAACTTTCATTCCTGAATCAAAAAAGAAAAGCAAAATGAAACAAACACATTGTCTTAAAGTCATGTGTTAGTAAGACTTTATCAAAGTCTGAGTGAACAGAAGAAGAACTGCACTGTCATGAATCAGTCAACAACTTAGCACTGAATTATTAACTGAGCCTGTTTTTAAATCTCTCTTGGCCTTTTTTCCCCCTGTAGAGACTTGGCCTATGGCCATTTTAATTAGACTCACTTTTACCTGTTTGACTTCTGCTCCTACTTTCTCCATCACAAATCTCTATCCAATTTTTTTAATCCAAAGCAAGTAGACTATAATTCTGCCTCAACCCATACCATCAGACTGTCATAGCTCATATATCCATTAAAAAGATGAGTTTCTCTTCCTAAGACATTTTCTGCGGTAAACTCAGAAAACAACTGTGTTCTCTTTCTAATAAATGGACACTTTCCTTGAGTAATAACTATTTGTGGCTCACACATATGGTTCATTAGGTGAGTGAGAGGTTCAAAGTATCATAATCGTCTAAATATGGAGTGAAAATAATACATAGATAAATAAGGCATGGTCCTGGGGGCACCTAGGTGGCTCAGTCAGTTAAGCATCTGCCTTTAGCTCAGGTCATGATCCTAGGGTTCTGGGATGGAGTCTTGCATCGGGCTCATTGCTCAGCTGGGAGCCTGCATCTCCCTCTGCCTCTCTATCTCTCTCCCTCCCCTTCTCTCTGACAAGTAAATAAAATCTTAAAAAAAAAAAAAAAGGCATAGCCCTTTCCTTTAAACAACCCAAATTGGTAGGGAGGGAATAATTACATAACACACTCACTATTAATAAGAGAAAGTAAAATGATGAGTACTGTATTACAGATGTATTAAAGAAAACGTAGAAAAGCCTGGAGACTTTCGAATAAGTGTTTTCGCTGTCATTGTCTGGCTACACTTTAAACTCAAACTTTTGCTCTAATATTCAAATATAGATACAAGTTTAAAAGAATGACAAACACAAATTAAACATCTCTGAGGCCTGGAACTGAAAAATATACCTGCTCTGGGTTTCAGGGTTAAAGTAATCAAAGCTCAACTGTCTTAGTGTGATGAAATAAAAATGTGGATATGCAGTGTGTTGCTTGAAATAAGCTGCTGGGTTACGTATTTTAAATCTGCTGGGATGAAAGCTTCCAACATTTCTTCAGTGACTAAGGAAAACAATAGTTTCAAAGCCAGGACACTGGCAATTTTCTCTAGGCTAAGTCACTAGACTTAAGGAGTTAAAATAAAAAGAAGGAAAGAAAAACCACTAATGATAAAAATATGATACAATAAACAGATCCCAAACACATTAAAAAAAAAAAAAGCTGAGGGGTGAGAGGAATGAGCTAAGAAAGACAGCTAACACGATGCGATGTGCACACTCACTTCCACCCAAGATGCGATAACGGGGATTGAATATACACCCCCCACCTTGAAACAACAAAAACACCGGAAAAAATACCTTGATAAAGACTTTCTAGATACTGGATATCAGGAGATGAAGGACAGTGATCCCTGCGAAATGGGAGCTAAATGGAGGGAGCCCCACCATTGCTCCAACCTAGTGCCTGTGAAAATCTCCAAGCAGCAGTACAAGGAAAGGGAACCCAGGCAGACAACTGAATAAGGAGACAGAGCACATACTTCTGAGAAGCCAAAGAAACTAGGGTTCACAGAACAGAGTACTGGAAAGGAGAACACCGCCCAGAGCAGGAGCTTTCCCAGAGGTTTATCAGAGGTGTCTCGAGTATTCAACTGAGTACTGATCAACACTATTGGAGACCAGAGGAAAAGGAGCTCAAAGAGATCGGAGGCTGATACATGAAATTGCCCCTTCCTGCTTAGGAATATATTTACATTACCTTGTTTCTCAAAAGAACACTCCTTTATCTCGGAAGTTCACCATGTATTTCACTTACCATGTGATGAGTCCTTGAATGTGCAGAATTAAGCATTAACTCAGGTCAATATATATTCTAGGATATGCACAGAAACTAAATATTGTTTGTGCTCTTTTTGCAACTATACTTTGAATTTTTGTTAACTGTATTTCATATCTTCATCCTTCTCTTACATCACTTCATTTTTGTCCCCTCTTTTTGCTTTCTGGATAATTTTCTTAAATCACTTCTTCACACCACTTGATTTTTTCTTTTATTTTTTTTAAAGATTTTATATATTTATTTATTTGACAGAGAGAGAGAGCGAGCGAGCACAAGCAGGAGGAGTGGCAGCTAGAGGCAGAGGGAGAAGCCAGCTTCCTGCTGAGTGGGGACCCCGACGCAGGGCTCTATCCTGGGACCCTGGGATCATGACCCAAGACGGAAGCAGTTCTTATTCGATTGAGCCACCCAGGTGCCCCAACCACTAATTTTATTTTCTCTAGTTTGAGTCTAATCCTATTTGCTTCTGATGTCATTTTTAACTTTCTGATAATATAAATTATTACATTAAATGTTTTTAGTTTGTCTTCTGATTTGCTTTCTTCTTGGTTTATAATTTAATTATAGTATGTCTTGTTTATAAAAACCATGGTTTAAAAGAACTAAACAGTTTTTTCTTTTTCCTTGGAAAAATCTTCTGATGTAAATTTCCATTTGATTTTCTGGGTTCTATATTTATGTCCTATATTTTGTTGCAGAGTTTTTTGAAAGTTTTAATGTTTGTTTTTCTGTTTTCACAATCTCAGTTGGTCACCAACTAATCCAATACTTCTATTTATAGAAGAAACATAGGTCTCTTCCCTCTCCATATTCTATCCATAATGGCAATTTTCCCCTCAGAATTTACACTGGTATAATGGTTGTTCTATATGCATTTAAAAATTCTATATTTCAGCAGTTGACAAGAGTGAAGAAAACTCAGTCTCCAGACATTTACAACCAGAGAATTTTGATCTCTCAAGTACATGATTTATATCTTTCTTTATTTCCCTTGGCCAGTTTACACAATGGACTAGGGCCTACATCTATTGAATTATTATACAAAAAAATCCTACTCTTAAAATACTGTACACACACATTTTATCATGCCACATACAAGAACTTAAAAAAAGAGCCCTCAAACATAAAGAGTATAAAAAATTTCTAAATGAATCCAATGATGCTTAATAGGAGTATATATGCCATAAGTGTGTCAGAGAAAGACAACTACCATAGAATTTCATTCATATGTAAAACTAAAACAAACAAACAACTAATGAACAAAGAAAAAGGAGACAAAAAGTTAGACTCTTAAATGCAGAGAACTAACTCGTGGTTGCCAGAGGAGAGGTAGGTTCAGGTGTTGGGTAAAATAGATAAAGGGAAAGAAGAATATACTTATTGTGGTGAACTCTGAGTCATGTATAGAATTGTCGAACCATTATAGTGTGCACCTGAAACTAATAAAACATTGCATGTTAATTACCCTTCAATTTAAATAAATGAATTAACTAATAAAGTCATTTTTTCAAATTATGTATTGAAATTATTCAATGTTGATTTCACTTTTTCACAAACACTTATGAATAAAGAAATGCTAGTATTTATGAATAAAGAAAGTGAACTATTGACTATGAACAAACAAAGAGAACTCAATAATTAAATGCTTCTTGTTTCTTTCTCATAAAGAACTGGGTATATAACTCTCCTTTACAAAGATGCAATTTGCTGACCAATATTTCTCATAAAGCAAGACAAAACAGAAATCTATATAGACTGTTTTTTTAAAAACCCACTTCAGGGGTGCTGGGATGGCAACAGTTGGTTAAGTATCTAGCTCTGGGTTTCCACTTAGGTCGTGATCTCAGGGTCCTGAAATGGAGCCCCAGGTTGGGCTCTGCACTCCACATGGACTTTGCTTGGGATTCTCTCCCCCTCTCCCTTTGTTCCTACCTGCTGTGTATATGCCCTATCTCTCTCTCTCTCTCTTTCTCTCTTTAAAAACAAGAAATAAATCTTTAAGAAAAATAAGAACCCACTTAGGAAACAATTACAGTGAATTAAACCAAATTATGTCTTTTGTTAAAAAAAATAATAAGTACATTCTCTTCACTGATGCTTTTGAATTATTTTGAGAAAAATATTAAAGTTCAAGAAAACTGTGTAAAGGAGATAATGAGCTTTGGATATAACTAACGAGGAAAATAATCACACATTACATTGAGCTCACATGCTGCCAATTCTAGTTTATAATTATGTTGCACTAAATGTAATGAGCAAATGTACCAAAAATAAATCACTAGAGTAGAGATTAACCAACTGGCTTCTCCCAAGAATAAAAAGCAACTCAGTGGAAGAGGTTAGAGTATTTTTCCTTTATGTAAGTTCTTAACCAAATGCAGCAAATTTGGATACTTGATAAGAACAGATTGTAGCACATTTTACAACTGGGTAATGTCAATAAAGTACATGTAACTAACTTGCTAATCAAACTACAGTCAACCTTACTGTATTCTAGAACCCATACTAAGCACTGGAGATGTGGACATGAAATGGAGTTTTTGGTGAGAGCTATAAGGGATATAGTTTTTCCTATTGCATCAATAATTACTAGCATACATGGGATTATTTGAAAAACTGTTACTGAGTTGTTGACATTTTGAGGAAGGCACTGTGCTGGGCACTGGGAATTTAAAAAAAGAAAGAAAGAAAAAACTTTCAAAACTTTTAAAAGAAAAAACGTTTTAAAAAGAAAGAAAAAAGGTAGAAATAGGCCTTATCCTTCTCAACATCTTTGAGTTCAGGATTATAACTGTATTTTGGAGACTAGAATGTATAATATTCCAGCTCCTTCCCAGGGCCCAGCTGAAATCTGTTTGTAAGTAAATCACAGGTGGAATTCCCACCTTCACGTGGTTCTCTGAGAAGTGCCTGTTACAAAGTGGGCCCCTATACTAGCCATATTCAAAACAAAAGAATAAAATAGCATCCTAAAATGGTTCCACCCATTAAAGGGCTTCCATGAGCATGTTTTATTTCAGAGTTACAAAGCCAACGAACTCTTAAGGGGCACTCTGACCACCCCTTCTCTACAACTTCTTTTTCCTATTGTATTGAAATTGTATGTTATGCTGGGCTCCACTACTAGAATGAAATCCCTGAAAAAAATTTTTTGGTCTTCGATGTCTAACACAGTACCTGTCATACCTCTGGTGTCTAACAGTTGCTTAATGAAGACAAGAGTAAGGGCATGAGTGAAGGAATTACTTCATCTAGCATATTAAATGGTAAGGTCTCATTTGCCTCTTCAAGTATACTCCAAGAAGGAATATGTTATAAATCTGCCGGGTCTCCACAATACAAAGTGGTGGAAAGAATATGCTCTTGGTTTAGTAGTTCTAGGAATTATCACGCAGGGATCACAGAGCCAGAAGGTGAATGGAGATTGTGATGTCTTTGGGCAAACAGGGATCTCTCCCTGTACCACAAACTGCCATAAAGTAAATATTCAATAAACAGGAGAGTGCTTCTTATAGAAAGCCACATTATAAAACAAAATAGAAAAAATTGTAGGGAAAGGAGCAATTACATTTGCCTGAAGGTATCTGGATAGGCTTCTTGGAGAAAGCACATTCCAAATCTCTTAGTAAAAGGGCTACATAGGAATTCCTCAGGAAAGCAAGAAGTCCAGGTGTTCCAGGAAGAAGATGGGCAAAGTCATGGACACAGTTTTATCCCCTGATGTCATCCCTACCTGTTTGGTGGACTTAGCAGATGTAGTGAGCATCCACTTAATATTCCATGTACTCCCCACCTTGCCTTGCAATTAGATTAAATAAAGGATACTGGGTGCTGATCAATGAATCCGGCAGAGTTGATAAAAGCTACTCCCAGTTTTGCCCCTTGAAAACATCCGGGGTGAAACTCCAGCTCCTTCTTCCCTTGCCAGGTTGATCTTAGAGTCTATATGCTGAGCTGAATGAATCATAAGTTTGATGGAGCTTGTAACCCTGTGTCTCAGAACAGAGGAGGCCCTTCACTGGCATGCGTTAGGCCCTGCACCAACAATAAAAAACATTTTTTGTGTACATGGGCTAAGCCACTGAGAGCTCAATGTGTTGTAACAGTTAGTATTACTTATCCTAACTAATGAAAATAGCCCCTCTATAGTCCCTCATCATTACCCTTAATGCTAAGTAGGTAGCTTTCGCATTCAATAGCTGCAGGGAGTTGAACAAAATTGGTCCAAATTAAGAGTGATTACAACCCAGTAAACCACAGGGTAAGATGGAACTAAATAGGCCCCTAAATCAATACCTGCATTCTACCTTTTCACTGGTGGGAAATAATTCAGTCCTTCAATGGCCAACATCAGAGGATTTTCCCATCCAGTTATTCATTAACATCTAAGTATTAATTGCAAGGTTTTCAATAACACAGATGGATTATGAATAGAAAATAGGCACAAAGCACAATATATTCAAAATAATTAAATTGTTATGACTTTTCAGGGCAGTGAAGCTATTAAAATATAATTTTTTTAAAAAATGAGAATGGAATGAGAATGTGATTTCACAGGCATAATTCGAAATAGTATAAGTATTTATTCACCATGTGCAATTACTTGTAAATACAAATTAGGAGATGTGGCACAGCTAAAGTACAGTAAAATTAGATTTATGAAGCCTTTCCTAATGTGCAAACAAAAAATAAAAGTGTCTAGTCATTTTGTTCATTATAATTTTTATAAACTTTTGCTAACTAGGGGACTGTGATATACCATGAATAATTCAGAAGGTAAAACCAAATAAAAATAAAAGTTTGTGCTAATAACCCTTCAAAAGGAGATTAAACAATTGAACCAGACAGAGTCCAGCTAGAAAAACAAGCTATCATTGCACAGAGATAATTTAATACTGGTACCAGTACCCAGAATAGAGCATGGGTGATGATGAATCTGAGAACAAACCAGCAAATGACCAACACGCCTGTTCATGAATTGCTGAGGGCAGTGGGATCCAATTTTACTGACCCCTGACATCATCTCGATGTATACTTTTTTTAAAAACTTCACCAATTTGAATTATACATTGTTTTAACATCTTTCATATGAATCAGCTATGAACTGAGGAACTAAGTGATATGTCCAGGTGTCAGAGCTGGAATTCGAACTGACTCCATATAGAGTATTATGTCTCCTGTACCCTGTGGCAATAGGTTGGGGGAGTGGGAGCTCGATCAAATGTGGAGACTCTCCCTAACTCTGAGATTCCCTGATAATAATATGAACTATTATTTTCATAACATTACCGATTAATAGCACCATCCCAGGCTGTTATATTATATCCTTCTGAACATAAAGCATGTAACTAAAATGAGACTTAGTTATGCATGATGGTGCACATTCTATAAAAAGGAGGCAACTTGCTTAAGTGACAAAGGAAAACCCCATGGTTTTATTTTTTTGTTTTACAGCGAAGTCTGGATGGTCAGTCTCAGAAATCACAAAGTGTTGTGTTTTCTCAACTGATTTTCAGGTTTTATATTCTGCTTGTCTCTGTTCCCAACTCAAAGTTACAAATATCTTCTATAAGGATATTTGGAGATGGGTTATATTAATTGCCTGTAATTAAATCTTTTTTAAAGGGATTTTTAAGAAATATTTGCCAATTTTTAAGCAATATTTGCCAAAGAGATCAATGGATCTGGAAACCAGGGCTTATCTATAAGACACTGGATTAATTCCAGGTTTCAATAGCCTGCTAAACCCACAGAATCTAAGGGCCTCTCCGAGAAACAAGCAAAGCCAGATCTTAGTGAAATTTGACAGAATTGAACCATTAGTCAAAATCTCTTCCTTCTGGAAAAATTCTGCTATGACAGAGTGTAGAGAACTGCTCTTTCTTTTGAGCTACCCAGTGGGACTTTTTCCTGCACCAGAAGAAACCTAGCTTTACAGTATAACAACTCCCTGACTGTGCCCCTTGTTCTTGCTTCAGTTGCTGCTTCCACACTTGCCTAGAGCTCTAAGGCATCAGAATCCGTGTGTACATAGGTAATGGGATTATAATGGAACCACTGATCTGGAAGAAACCAGCTCTCTCATCATGGAAATAAAAATGGGTTAACAATACTTAAACTGAGTTGGACACAAGCACTGGCTATTTAGAGATACGCTTCCCAACATCTACTTGTGGATGTACTTTAAACTCTGCCACAATCTCACTTTAAGCATTTTGATCAACTTCTAATTCAATGCAATATTAGAAAAATTAAATTTTGTTGTTGTTGTTGTTATTCCGAAGTGAATTTTCCTATTGGCTTATTATCATTCTTTAACTAAAATTCTATTTGAATCTTACTGAAATATCTCTGTTGTTGAGTTTCCTTCTTTTGGTTTTATTGTCCTTTCTTTTACTCCTCCCTACTCTCTTTGTACTTGTTATTATTAGTTTTATACATTGTATTCAAAGAGTTTTCTTGAGTGAATACAATATAAAACATATTCTGTATTAGTTCACAGTGGATACTTCCATTTCTCCACTACAGATAACCTTTAGTGTAGCTAAACACATTTTAAACTGTGTTTGGGAGTTTCTTTTGGGGGAAGCACTTGAAAATACAAAGGTTTTCCTTCTAACATATTTATCTTTACATATCTCACTTAAAATTAGTTAAAATTTTAAAGCAGAAGCATTGAAATATTTGTTAAAGCTATACAACTACATATAAGAACAGCCATTCTCATCTTTTCAAAATAACTTGCATTTTAACAAACAAATCTGAGATCTGTGATCCAAAAGTGCTGTAGCTGTTTTACTCATTTTTCAAATGAATATTTTGATAATCATAGATTCCAGTTTTCTCAAATGCACTAAAAAATGTCTTATAAGCATCTTTCAGCTAAGATATGTACACCCCCTCCCTCCAACTACCGCCAGTGGGCTTGCTCAGAAATTTGGAAGGATGATGCTGTTATCTACCGCCTTTGCACTCAACTCCACTTGACTACAGAACATGTCAAGATTACAGTTTGAGATCCCAAATGCACAAAACATTATATATCGGATCATTTCTAAGTCTGACCTTTAAAAAAGAGTGTTTCAATGTAACTTTGCTGTAAAAGGCTTAAATTAAATTTCATACCACCCTTTAATTGCCAAGTAATCCTTGAGTAAATGGTAGTCCTGGGACATACACATATACATGAGTTTAACTTATTTTTTATGGCCCCTCATGCAATGAGAGTACAAAAATACTCCTTGAATTTTTCAGCACTCTCTGTTTTCATGAACTATTAATGCAATGTTGTAGAAACTAGTTTAATTAACAGGCAAGAGCAGCAGCAACTATTAGTTCTGCTGCTTGCTTACAATGAGTGAAAAAGTTCCACAGCAATCAGATTTCTTCCCTGAGTCTGAGAAATGCTCGTGAATGCACAACCAACACATTTGGGAGAACTGTTCACAAAGACTTGCACTGAAATGTAAGGTTTATGAGCCTAGTCTGAAATAAATGAGTAGTTACCACTGGCAGTTAAACTGCTATAGGCTCAGGGAGAATTTGATTATGGCTGAGATAGGAAGTGAAAAGTCTAAATTAGAGAAAGAGGGCTGAGTATAAGAACTAGAGGAGAAATAAGACAATTTAAATGGTAGGAAAAGCCAAGAAGGTCAAAGTTAAAAAGTTGAAGAATTGGTTGGAGTGGAATAGAAGTTAAATATGGCTTGAAGTTGTAGGACATATATATGTGGATTTGGGGTATGAGTGCGTCTGTGCATCTGCAGACTTCAGGACCAAAGCAGATGGTCACTTACAATCACTATAGGGCTCTATATTCTTCCATGGACTGACTCTGACATAGCCCTGCTTTGTGTCATCTGTCCTAGCTGCTGCCATATGTTTGATCATTGCATATGAAACTGATGATGCTTGAGAGAAAGGAACAACATCCCATGAGGTGAATGTTCTACTATTGTTATCACTTATTAGTCTTGGACACCCCATTTATCCAGGTGAAACTCTTACACCATTATCCAGCTGCAAGACATGCACTGAGTAATCTCATTTAGAAAAATGAAAAGTTGAAATATATAAATGGTACTCTCTATTACAGGGAAAAGAGCTCCATGTAAGGACTGGTATATAGAAGGTCCTAAAAACAAGAATTATTTTTCCTCTTTTCATGCACTAATTTACATGGAATAAAAAATTAGAAAAAGGATGAAAATAAGTTGGAAAGGAGAATGCAGAGAAAGTAAGGAATACCAAAAATGCCAAATGATAAATATATGGAGTCATGTTTAAGAAGAAATAGAATAGAGAGGACATGGGGAGATGGAGAGTAGAAGTGAGTTGGGGGAAATTGGAGAGGGAGACGAACAACGAGAGACTGTGGACTCTGAGAAACAAACTGAGGGTTTTGGAGGGGAAGGAAGTGGAAGGTTGGGTGAGCCTGGTGGTGGGTATTGTGGAGGGCATGTATTGCATGGAGCACTGAGTGTGGTACATAAAAAATGAATTCTGGAACACTAAAAAAAATTTAAAAAAGAAAGAAAGAAACAGAATGAGGCCAATATCTCTCATGAATATAGATATAAAAATCTTCAACAAAATATAAACAAAGCTAATCCAATAATACATTAAAAAAAGTCATACACCAGTTTTATTTTTGTTTTTCAACATTTCCTTAGCGATTTGGGGTCTCTTCTGATTCCATACATATTTTAGGATTATTTGCTCCAGCTCTTTGAAAAATATTGGTGGAATTTTGATTGGAATGGCATTAAAAGTATAGATTGCTCTAGGTAGTATAGATATTTTAACAATGTTTATTCTTCCGATCCAAGAACATGGAATGGTCTTCCAACTTTTTATGTCTTCTTCAATTTCTTTCATGAGTGTTCTGTAGTTCCTCGAGTACAGATCCTTTACCTCTTTGGTTAGATTTATTCCCAGGTATCTTATGGTTCTTGGTGCTATAGTAAATGGAATCAATTCTCTAATTTCACTTTCTGTATTTTCACTGTTAGTGTATAAGAAAGCCACTGATTTCTGTACATTGACTTTGTATCCTGCCATGTGACTGAATTGCTGTATGAGTTCTAGTAGTTTGGAGGTGGAGTCGTTTGGGTTTTCCATATAAAGTATCATGTCATCTGCGAAGAGAGAGAGTTTGACTTCTTCATTGCCAATTTGGATACCTTTTATTTCTCTTTGTTGTCTGATTGCTGTTGCTAGGACTT
>PISX010023823.1:0-29035 GCA_004024625.1 Mellivora capensis
TTTTTTTTCCTCCTTAAGTGTCTCTACACCCAACATAGAGCTGGAACTTACAACCCTGGATGAAGATAGCATGCTCTCCCAACTAAACCAGCCAGGTGCCCCTAAAATTGTCACTTTTGATGATTATATAATATTCCACTGTGGGCATGTTCTTATTTTTAACAATAAAATCCCTTATTTTTTGAATATTTTGTGGTGTTTTTATTTAATATAAGTGAAATCTAAAATATATCTCTATGCACAAACTTTTATGCGTTTCTTATTTTGAAAAAAATATTCTATAAAATGGGACTCTTGCAAAGAAGGATTATGGGCTCTAGGTGCATGTTTACAAACTGCACTGGGGAAAGGCTGTTCTTGTCTATACTTGACAAGTGGCATACAGAGCATGTGTTTCAACTTACCTTTGCTGAGCAAAGCACATCTTACGCCAAACCACATTTCTGGCTCATTTCCCTATAATGGATTATAGAAAACTGAGCATGAACTACTGTGCTTCACCCAATCTAAGACTCCAGCAGTTGTGAGATGCACCATTATATAATACAGCACTGAGAAAGAAAACAATGTCAAGGTTTAAATTAGGATGCACCATCAATTGTAAGACATACCCCAATTGCAGAAATGTTCAAGTGTGAAAACTTATACAGCTCAGAACGAAAGAAATATGCATTTCCTTTTATTTTCTTTGAGAGCATTTCTTTGGACCTTTTGCAAGTGTGTCAAGATGGATGTGACATCAAATGCAGGGACAATGGCTATCTTTGTCTGATGCACTGACATAGCCTCTGGGCCTTCTCTGCATCACTTCCTCACCTCCAACCCCTCTCCAAGATTGTCCGCACCATACCTATCATTACGGTTCCTCTAATGACCCACCTGAGTTTTCTCTTCTTTTCATTGTGCTTCAGAATCATAGGGCTGACATTAATGGAGTCATCTAGGGACAGTGCGGGGTGGGGGTAGGGGGAGGAGTAGAGTTTACATACTGAGTTCTCCTGAAATTTTAACTGACCTGTCTCTTACAACACATTGGTATGACTCAGTTATTTTGCATGACCACCCATGCTAACCAGTTCTTTCTTCTTTAGGCCAATTCCTACCATTCTAAAAACTTACTTCCAAATTTTATAACCATTTTTCCTTATTTATGTAGAGAGAGAAATGCACACATACACACATGATTTATAATGCCTTCTCTCCTCTCTCTGGAGTATGTGTGTATGATATACATATTATATATATGTATATACCATATATACATACGTGAACATCCATGCACATATGTGCATATATACTTCTAGAAAACATATATATTTTCAACTTATAAATACATATTTATACTCTACACCTTATACTTCTTGGAGGAAAGAGGGTACTCATGTATATGTCCATATTGAGAAACACATATCCATATTTTATTAATCTATATATTTCACAGAAAAATATAATGTATATATTTATAGTCAGTGCCACGGAAGAGACTTTAGCTATATCCTTCTATTTTGTTTTATAAGCAAGTTAGTATGTAATACCCTTCTTTTCCCCACCAGTTCTGAACCAATTGAGATAAACAAAAGAATAGCTAAATGAAGATCAAAATATCATTCTATTTCTGATAGAGGGTAAGCTGGAGAATGCAATCTAGGCATGAGGTACAATAGATTTACTATGCAACATAGCCCAGAGCTCAGCCTTCAGGACAGGCAACACTGGACCATCATAACCCTCTCTCTCCCCCAGGAGGAGCAGGTATTTAATTTCAAAGGTTACTGCATGGTAATGAGCAGATGAGAACATGTGCCTTTCCAGGGTCAGTCAATTCCTAAACATAGTAGGGGGAATGGGTAAGCTGGCCATGCTGGGCATCTCTGTGTACCTCATCCATTATCCATGCCACTCTGCCACCAAGGGGGTGGTGCAGGGGACCAGGAGCATTAGAGAAAAAACAAACAAACAAAAACCCCTCCTCTTGGAAATCTGATGAGTGGAAAAGACAGATTTCTCCCCCGTCACTGGCTTTTATTTTACAGAGGAGTAAACTGAGGCCAAGAAAATTTCATCCTCTTTGTCAGAAACATGTACCCAGTTAATAGCAGAATCAGTCTTATATTTTTATTCTCCTGGCTCCTACTTTGGTGTTCTTATCCAGAGGAAAGGGAGCTGATGGGCTAATTCATAATAAAAATAAAACCTACTAATTCATTCAACTAATATTTATCAAGCATCCAGTGTGTGCCAGCCACTGCCTGGTCCCCGGAATTAGTGCTGAACAATACAGAAAAAGCATCTGCCTTCTTGAAATTTACCTCTTAATTGGGGATACAGATAATAAACAAGCAGCTGAAAGTAGGCTACATGCTACAAAGACAAGCACAACAGACCAAGAGTGACAGAGGCGACTCTTAACAGAGAGCATTATGGGAAGGCCTCCACGAGCAAGTGAGACTTGAAGAGAGAAACCAGCTATAGGATTTCTGCAGGAAAAGGATTCAACCTGAGGGAATGGCTGACATCTTAAAGGCCCACTGAGTCCCAACGTGCTTGATTTTTGAATGTATATTTTGCTAATTTAAGGAGAGGGAAAGGGACACAGAGGGTAACAATCAAATGAGTAGATATTTTTGGTCCCCACATAGAAGATGAGTATTTTTCCCCTCTTCCTAAGGCTAATCTCACTAGCAATTATCAGCAGATTAAACTCCTGGGTGGAATGTCCCTAGAAGACCTTGCAAACTCCCCTTTTAACTCTCAGCTGAGCAGTATTATTCTAGGTTACTCGTCTGGAAGAATGGCTTGGAATGATCTTTATTGTCCTTTGGTTCTCCCATGCTAATAATAATGCAGCACCCTCTGCAAGCAGGGACTGCCATACACATTAGGGGTGAGAGCCTCTCAAAATCCTAGACTGTTGTATTGCTTGTTCGCTGTCATCCCTTATTAGTGAAGGTGTCATAGTCCCGACTCATATCCTGTTGGGCATTTGGTTTGTTTCTAGTGAATGCTTGTATTACATTGATGGCATTAAGTGGGTAAATAACACAGCTTTAGAAGAAATCCTCTGAGCTTTTGGATATTAAGATATTCTTAACTTCTGCTCTATTTTTGTTACAGCCAAGTCTCTGGTAAGTTCCAGAGGATTGTATAGCCTGGCTCATCATTAGGCTCGGGATCCATAAAGCTTATGTTTCAAGCTAGCTACTACCGTCACTACAGTGTGACATGATAGGGACCCACAGTGGTGTGAGATTTCAGGGAAACTGCACATTAAGAGCCAATCCATTCAGTTCACCTGGAAGAAAAGTCGTTGGGCAAGAAGTGGGAGGGTAGCAATGCCCAGGAACATTAACTCGCTCAGCATGGTGCTGAGCTAGTGTCTGTCAGGGGGGCTACATAATTAAGGTACATAGACTCTCCAAACTATGGGAGGGGAGGAGAGGTAATGGGGACTGGAACAGGTCTGGAAAAAGCTGAGCTGTGTGTGTGCATTAGTGTCTTTAAAAAGCACAGGTGAGGGAAATGCCTCTTGGAAGTAAGGAAAGAGAATTGGAGGTGGCTAATCACATTTCCCTCTACATTCGGTCTCTCTGTGAAAAGCCAGGATAGAAAAGATGGGGAGATGAAAGTGTGCTGTGAATTAATAGCAGAGGAAAAGCCATGCGTGCAGGATGAGAGTGCCCTGCCCACCATTGTATTCTCCCTTTCCCCAATGTTTCTAATGCAGTGCCCGGCAATAGGAGGGGCTTGGTTCTTATTTGTTGAAACATTTAATAAATGACTGAACAAATGAATGAGTGTGGTACCTTGAGTCAAAGCCCGGTGTGCTTTTCAGGGCCTACCTGATCAATCGGTCTTCATGTAAAAACGAATTGTATAGAGAGAGGCTATTTAAATGAACTCCAAAGTCACATTGTATCTGACAGGATGACTTTGAATGTACTCATCTCAGGCTTTTGGAAAGTTGAGAGAGGACCGTGATCATGAGGCAGAAGCATAAATAATAGGAACCTGTACCTAGACTTCATATAATGGAAATATTTACATGAAGCCTTTCATTGTAGGGTTTGTCATACCACTCAATTCACTATGAGCAAAATTTTTACTATTTACACACATAATTCACTTCTGCCAACTTTAGTGGGAACTTCATAAGTGCCTCAAAGACCCATGTAGGTTACCACATGATCCTTGAGACAATGAAGTTCTTATCCTCAGTTTCTCTCTGCCCAGGATATTACATAATTGTGCTCAATTATCTAAATATTTGTACATTTATTCACATCTGTCCACCCAGCCTTCATCTTCTTATCCATCCACATACATCCATCTGTCCCTCCACCCATTTCTCAAATTCTCCATTCCTGCATCTAATCATGCACCTATCCACACTTTATCCATCCCTCCATCAGTCCATATATTCATTCATCCATCCATCTATCCATCCATCCATCCATCCATCCAACCATCAGTCCATCTGTCCATCTGTCTGTCTGCCCACCCATCCAATTCATACTTTATAAGCACATGTTATGTGCCAGGTTATGTGTACTGGGAATAGACCTAACAAAGACATGGTCCTCTGTCCTAGTAGCTCATTGTCATTTTTGTTTTGAGTTACCTCTTTGGGCTGATACAACTGTAAGGGCCTATTTAGCCAGAGCGATTCCATCTTGGATTAAATAGTCATTTTGTTGTTTATGCAGTAAAACTTAAACTGACCCTGCCCCCCCCGACTTACTTAAAAGCAAACCCGGGAAACCAGTCCCAGGTAATAAAGCCCAAATACAAGGGTGGATCAGGCCAGGTGGAGGTATCTAATCAGCGGGGGCGCATACTGTCTCCCTAGCTACCAAGGAGTGTGGGTCCCGCCTTTTGGGTGCCAATTCTGACCAAGGTGATAGGCTACTTCAAATATCTACTAGGGTAAATTATAATTCAATTGGTCACTTATGTGTGACCTAGCATGACTGTGCAGCTTTCTCTCTGTATTACAATTTCATTGGCCACCTGTGCGTGTCCAGGCCCAACCACATGGCATTTGCCCTTAAAAGCTAGTCTGTAAGTCAGAGAGATGTCACCCTCTCTGTAAGAGGCGTGGCCCCGGCCAGTCGGTTTGATTCTTGATGCTTGGCACAGAATAAAGCTTTGCTGGACCTTCGCTTTGTATCCGTCTCGCTCCTTTAATCATGGACCCATTAGTGGGGGACCTTTCACAACATGTGGTTTAAATTTCTATTGCATTTTAATGTTGGTATGCTTGTCCATTTGTACAACTACAAAATTAGCTTATTGAGACCATGATTTGTTCCAATTTCCTAATCATATTGATGAGAAATCTGTGGATCAGGGAAGGTATGCAATTTGCCTCAAGTTTCCCCAACTGCTGATGGCAGAATAGAAACCAAGACTTAGGTGCTCTCGGTGATAACCCAGGAGAACCTTTTCTATCACCTCCTGTGCACTCCCCGTGCTTGTGCCCTCAGGTAGTGTACATCTGGGGCCAAAGCTGAAGGGGGTACTCACTTTCTGAACAGGATGTAGAATCTATGGTTAGTCCGAAGTCTGGGTCTAGTTATTATCCAGGAAGACCCTGCAAGCCTTGGGAACAGGACCCTGAAGAGTCTTCAAGAAGCCAAAAAGAGGGTGCCTGGGTGGCTCAGTTGGTTGAGGAACTGCCTACAGCTCAGGTCATGATCCTGGAGTACCGGGATCGAGTCCCGCATCGGGCTCTATGGGGAGCCTGCTTCTCCCTCTGACCTTCTCCCCTCTCATGCTCTCTCTCACTCTTTAAAAAAAAAAAAAAAAAAAAAAAGCCAAAAAGAGATCAGGGCTACTGCATCTTTTAATTTCTCTAAGAATATTTATGATGTGTCATTAGAGGCCTTCAAGCCTGCACAAAACACTGCATTTCCAGATGACGCCCACTTCAGTAAGAGCCTAAGGGGGACTCATTAGCAGACAATTAGTTATTCAACTTGTTAAACATTAATTCCTCTTATGCCTCTGGTCTGGCTAGCAAAACAGAAGAGGGGGAAATAGAGCAAACTCAAGTTACTAGTCCTTATCAGCAGGCCTCCTTTTTCTCTATAGGTCTAAAGATTGCTTTGGTGTGTGCTTCATTTCCCTGGGGGCTCATGGAGGAAGAGACCTTCTAAAGAGTAGAGTAAAGTTTCCCCTATTGTTTTTTTAAAGTTATGAATGGATGGTTTTTTGCATACAAGTAACATGGTAGTCTCAAGCTCCCACCATAGAGGACAAGCCCCAGATGTCTTGGATGCTGAAGTTCTTAAGGCAGTAGACAATTGGCACACGGGACTGTGGGTGCCCACTGACATAATGACCATACTGTGGGAGAAAAGAAGACCCTGTTGTGAGGATTTGGCAAAGGAAGTATGGGGCAGAGAAAGGGAACAGGGAGCCTAGATTCTAGATTATCAGCATCTAGAAATTTGGGGGACAGAGAAGGAAAGGAGATCATTCAGGAAAAAAGAAAGGCACAAAGCCAGTGGACCAGAGATGCTGCATTCTGCAATGGAAAGCTGCAGAGCCACGTCTAAAGAGCCATGCCAGCTCTTCTGAAGCATGGCGCAGGGTGGGGAGGTTAGGAGGTGAGCAAGGTGTTAGGGCTTGGCCTACATGCCGCAGGTTTGGGGCAAGGCTTTCGAATCAGCAGATCCCTGCTATCCACAATGGGGCTAAATAGACAGGGAGGGTTGGGTGGAGCAAGACCACTAACTTGCAGGGCCAGACGTTCCCAGAGCTGCTCCTGGGTCTCACGCAGCAAGGTGGTCTGAGGGTGAAGAAGCACTGGCAAGAAATGGTCTAGGTACCAAGTAGTAAGGACAACGTAAGCCTGGGTTTCTTAGTCTTATGAAAGAAGTCAACAGTTTAGGGACAGAAAGATGTTGGCACCTAACGAGAAGGAGAACAAAGAAATGAAAGAATGGGGACAGCCCTGGTGATATCAGTAGGAGCCTTTACTTAAAGTCAACTGTACCCCTAGATTCAGTAGTAAATGAGCCAATTCATGCTCTCCTTCTGCTTAAGTGACTTCAGTTGACATTGTAGCATCTGCCACAGAAGGTGTTCCGAGCCAGCTAGTTCTGGTTCCAAGGTTAGGACTCACCTTCAGTTAAATTTTAAGAAATAACTGTCATTCTCCCAAATGGCCAACAGACACGGGAAAAGTGCTCAACATCACTCAGCATCAGAGAAATACAAATCAAAACCACAATGAGATACCACCTCACACCAGTCAGAACAGCTAAAATGAACAAGTCAGGAAAGGACAGATGCTGGCGAGGATGCGGAGAAAGGGGAAACCTCCTACACTGTTGGTGGGAATGCAAGCTGGTGCAACCGCTCTGGAAAACAGTATGGAGATTCCTCAAAAAGTTGAAAATAGAGCTACCCTATGACCCAGGAATTGCACTACTGGGTATTTATACCAGTAGATATAGATGTAATGTAGATATAAATGTAATGATCTGAAGGAGCGCATGCACCCCGATGTTTATACCAGCGATGTTTACAATAGCCAAACAACGGAAAGAGCCTAGATGCCCATCAGCAGATAAATGGATAAAGAAGATGTGGTATACATGTGTGCACACACATGCACACACACACACACACAGGAACATTATGCAGCCATCAAAAATGAAATCTTGGGGGCACCTGGTTGGCTCAGTGGGTTAAAGCCTCTGCCTTCGGCTCAGGTCATGATTCCAGGGCCCTGGGATCAAGCCCCACATTGGGCTCTCTGCTCAGCGGGGAGCCTGTTTCCCTTCCCCTCTCTCTGCCTGCCTCTCTGCCTACTTGTGATCTCTCTCTGTCAAATAAATAAATAAAATCTTAAAAAAAAATGAAATCTTGCCATTTGCAATGACGTGGATGGAGCTAGAGGGTATTAATGCTAAACAAAATAAGTCAATCAAAGAAAGACAATTATCATATGATCTCGCTGATATGTGGAATTTGAGAAACAAGGCAAAGGATCATGGGGGAAGAGAGGAAAAAAATGAAACATGACAAAACCAGAGACAGAGACACACCATAAGAGACTCTTAATCTCAGGAAACAAACTGAGGGTTGCTGGAGGGCGGGAATGGGAGGGTGATGGACACTGGGGAGGATATGTGCTATGGTGAGTGCTGTGAATTGTGTAAGGCTAATGAATCACAGACCCGTACTCCTGAAACAAATCATACATTGTATGTTAATAATAATAAAAAGAAATGGAAAACATTTTTAAAAAAATAACGAAAATAAAGATGCTGCTCCAATCGTAAAAGGAAGGAAAAAAAAAAGAAATAATTATCATTCTCTGAGCAGTTTGCACCAGGAGTCCAGAAATACTCAAAACTCCTCATGGTACAGACCCTCCTTATGTTATAAATAGGAACGCCCCGTCTCACAAAGGTGGAGTCTGTTACCCAAGGCTATGGAACCTGGTAAAGCTGTAAAGCTGATTCCACAGACTGAAGTTCAGGTGTTCTCCTCTCTGCCATGTGCTTCACCCCACCCCCCCCAGTGAGGTGAATTCCCATTATCATCCTGATGACCCCTTAAGGCTTCCAATCCACTTTTCTGCCTGCAGCACTGTAAGTTTTCTTTCTCTTCCTTTCTCTATACCCATCAACACATATAGGTCTCAGAATAGGACCCTTGCTCATGGCTGGGGACAGTTAACTAATTATCTGTGCATAGCAGGGCTAATGAGCAAGACACACATTATATATATAAAATAGAAGCTGAGTGTATATGTATATAGAGCCTCTGTCTCTCTATAGAAGCTGCTGCTCAGTAAATATTCATGATATAACTCAGGACGACTATATATTTTCTCTTTCAAGGCACTGCTAATGCAGCGAGGCCAATAGGGGTTCGGAGAGGAGCCCCCTTTCTTCCCCTCTCTCCCACCCCCACACCCGGCCTCATCTCAGGTAGCTGTGCCTGTCTGCCGGCCTGCCAGGTGGGTCTTCCCTGTTAGTGCCAGCCTGCTGCTTTATGTGGCACTGTGTGACTGATTTGATGACCTGTGACCTGACTGTCCATCTGGCCACTCAAGAGTTCGCTCGGCTATTTACCTTTTTCTGCTGTGACTGAATTTCCATCGCCTCTCTCAGCATCTGACTTGCAAACCACTCTGCTCTGTCTGATAAACGGATGAAAAGAGAGGGTGACCTCCTGCTGCCAGTTCCGACCCACGCCCTCCCCATCTTCGATCAGAATGCACCTGTGCCTCCGAGGCTTCTGCTTTCCCCCGAACTTGCCGTTGCCGCCACAGCCACCACCCCAGCTCGCTGTGTGTGCGGGGCTCTGTGAAAGGAGAGACGGTTCATTTTGTACTTGGCAGGCGCTGAACTCAACTGGACAGCGAGACTCAGGAAATATGACACCATCTGCTTCCTGCCATGTTCTGGCTCCCCCGTTTGATGTTGGGGCATCAGCTGGTACCTGAGTGTCCCAGGTCCAGTGAAGTGAGCCATTCAGGAAAGGCCCTTGCTGACACTTTCATCAATAGCGCAGTTTACACTGGCCAGCCTGCGCTGCTGAGCTTTTTTCCTTCTTGACTCCCGTAGTAAAAATGGCTTCCTGCTTTCTAAGGTTTCCACACACACCTAAGTATATAGGCAGATCATACAAACATTAGCTTATTTGGCCATCTTTGCATAGACGTGGACTTGTTTCTGTTATAAAGCCAGCTTTCTTAGATCAGTCCCTGGCTGCCTTGAACTGTATCAAGTTGTGTGCTTTGGTTGCCACCCCGTTCCAGGTGGGAGCGAGGTCCTCAACGAGCGGCTAACTGAAGATTACGCACTCCAAGAGGAGGATTAAGCCAACAACTGTGTCATGGAAAATAGGAAAGACTGGTTGGGCTTCCTCCATGCTGGGAGTGCCCACGCCAGCTGGCAGCGTTCGGAGCCATAGGAAGGTAGGGGAGCCGTTCTCCTCTTGCCGTGGCCCCTTGCAAATCTCAAATTTCCCTGAACCTCGGACCTGCTTCCCTCTAGTTCTGGGAGCTACCAGGCAGGTGGCATGGGCAATGCATTCAAGGCTGAGTTCTCTTCGGACTCGGTGGTTGTAACCCCTTTGTGGCCAGACAAATCAAGCCACCTGTGCGGGGTATTAAAAATGAAACAAAATGCAAAAAACAACACTGCCGATCTGTTCATGAATTTTCAGACTCAAAGTGTGCCATCTGGAACAGACACAAGGGCTTCTGGAATCTGTGTTGCTTCTCTCCTCTGCCTTATGATTTTGACATGGTTTTGGTTAGCCATTTCTATTTTGATCCTTAAAGAGGGATATTCCGCAAAGTCTGAATCTTAATGGAAGATGTGTGCTTTTCTCATTTAAGTTGGTTGGCTGTTGGAAGGATTATGGCATTGCCAAGTTGTCCTGGTGGCGTTCCTGAGAACATTCTTTTTGGTCACCAGATTGTTTCCTAAATTAGCTGAAGCCTTTAAGTCCTAGGTCATAAGGAAGATGAGAAAATTTGTCACAGTGTTGAGCATGACGTTAGAGCAAATGCTGAGTTTGAATTGTAAGAGAGGCATTGGTTTTAGCGAAAGAGAGAGAATGGGTGGGCTGCTCATGCACGTATGCGCAGGCCATGACCCTTGGTAAGCAGACCCTTACCATGACTTTAATAAGAGCCATGGCTATACTCAGCTAGCCCTACAACAGACACAACCCACTGGACTTTCTTCTGGGATGACTGATGAAATGCACCGGTGCATACATACAAGCCTGCACAGGCTTGCTGTGGTCCATGCCATTGCTGTTACACCTGCTAGAACCTACGGACAGAATTGCTGTCCTCCCTTTGACCAGATGAGGGTGAATCCAGAGCCCCTTCCCACCCGCCCTCCTCTGCCAGGCTAAGGTATCCCCTATGTGGAGTGGTGAAAAATATAACCCATCCTCTGATCCTGGGGCTGGCATGAAAAATGTGCTCATGTTTTCAACCCAGAGAGTTATATGATTATGTGGCTTATATCATCACATAGACTCTAGTGTGTTTAATTACTAGTATCTGCTGAGCCATGTCCTATTGTTTAAGATTCTATTGTCTAATACATCTGCCCCTTGGACATTTGTAGGGATATCTATGTGAACATCATGGTAGTTCTTCATTGTTCTCATTTTCCCTCCTTCTTGACTGGTGTAGGATTATGGGGATGGCCCATTCAGTCCTTTGAAGGATCAAGAAGTCTGTGCACTCCAGTAAGTAAATCCTGGCTAGGACGTGGGTCTGGTCAGCAGTTGACAAGCTGAAAAGAAGGCTCTATAGGCATGGCCCCGTGCAGCAGTGGTCACTTTGTTGGCACTGAATGATAAGAACCTCGGGCATCTTAGAGGATGCCACGTCCTCGGCAAAGAGCCCACCACACACAGAGAGCAAAGGATTAGAAGTCCCACAATGGAGATCCATTAAATGCTGTAGTGTTAGTAATAATTAAGCGGTATTTTATGATAGCACCAGCAGGCTAGTCAAGTGAATAATTCTTTTCAGGGTTTGCTCTTTCTCTCCATAGGTAAAGGCTTTAGATGGATTTATGACTTTGGCTGAAATGAATCAGTGGATGAATGATTACAGGATTTGGATGTGGTTAAGCCAAGATTAATGCCACTGATTCCTGAGAACGAAGGAGATGACTGTCACCCAAGTAAGTGAACTTGCAGTTCAAGATGTACAGATGTACAGGCTTCTAGCCAGCAGTTCAAATTCTCAGGGCACATGCACATGTACACACTACCTCAACCCAAACCCAGCATTCCCGTGGCACACAATGAAGGATGATAAGCAAACAACAATAATGATGGAGGGCTTGAGATATGGTGAATAAAATACTCAACGTGAGAAAACTGCTGCTTACTAGCATTCCCAGGTCACCAGGGTACCATTTAGGCCGGGGCCTTAACGAGGTCATTTACCTTTACCTACACCAGCACCATTACCTTAATTGCTACTCAGCCTTCATGGAAGTGTTTATGGGTAAACAGTTTTCACCAAGGGAGTTATTAACTACCCCCTGGATTACCATAGGATCAGGAATCATAAAAACAGTAGCAATTGTAGTCATAATAACCTATGTTGTGTAAGTATCTGTTATAAATGTCTTAAATTTTCACCACCACCACCACCACCCAGAGCAGCTTTAGGGTGAAGCACAGCATAAGAAACAGAGCACTGGTTATTAAAAAACATGGATGGATGAGAGGGTCTTCCTTATTCATCAAGTCTGGAAAGCATAAAAGAACAAAAGGGCTGCCATAACTTGACCTACCTATTATCTCTATCATCTCATATTTGTGCTGAGGAACTAGTGGTAGACATGTGAATGTCCTCATGGTAACTGAGGGAGGAAGTGTGCTAAGTAAATATGTTTTACACACATGCCCAAGGTCAAGGTGGAGCCAGAGTTTTGTAAATAGCATCAGTTCCATCACCTTTGGCTCATTCGATGGCTACAGGACACCCAAAGAAGTTGAAAACAGGTATTTCAATCCATGCCCAAGATATTTAACTAAACTGAATATATTTGGGGGCTGTGGAGACCTAGCTATCCCATTTTGGGGACTGCTTTTCCGATCCCTTGCCATGTGTCTATCTAGTAGTGGATTCACTATAGACTGAGAAACACCGAGACTGAATTCTTGGTTGAGACAACCTAGAAATGGCTCTCGCATCAGTCCTTGGGTGTCAAGCTGATGTTCCATCCATATGGGCTCCCAAAGTCCTTCCTGCTTCTGCGCTATTGTGATAAGCCTCCTCTCTCTCCTCAGTTGTCTGCATTACCCACAAAATGAAATTCACCCTGAAAGAATTTTATTTGATGCACTCTGTCTTTGGACCCTTTCCTTCTTCTCTAGCTGTCTCTTACAACTTCTCTACCCAATGTAGCACTCCGGATCATTTATGCCCCACTCTTTATGCCCTCCCGGCCAGCAGAAAGCCAGATGATGTCGGTATGGTATTTCTCAAATTGATCAATCAAAAGACCACCTTTAAATGAAACAAATGATCATGGATTTCCATAATGACATGTTACACACAAATAAAAAAGTGTGTATGGGCATCTGCATGGATCTGGTAGACCGAGTTTTGAGTCTCTTTCTTGGTCAGTAGAGAACAAGGCGGTTCTTCTCCCAAACGGGCGCCTTTGAAACATTTGAAGAAAACAATCCTAGATTCTTCAAGCGTTTTCCTCATCAGGATAACATGTCATGTTTCTTCAGCTGTTCCTTACAGGAAATAGTTTCAAATTCCCTTCCATTCAGCTTATTTCTCAGATGAAATCCAGTTGTTCAATGTCTTTCTTAAAGCATCAGCAGTACGACACACAGACACCTCATTCCCTTGATCTGGATCCCGCACTTCTAGACTTGTCATCTCAAACTGTTAAAAGACTTTTGCAGCCATATCCTATACTATTAACTCATGTTGTTCTTGCTGTCAACTCAAAAGCCTATATCTTTTAAAACACATGCATGACTATTATGAAACCAACCCTCCTTCCTTCTGTATTTATGCAGCTGGTCTACTGAGCATAAATGAAGACCTTCACGTTTAGCCCTGTCAAAATCCACCTTTTTAGTAAGCCCAACATTCTAGCTTCTCAAGTCTTTGATGATCCTGATTCAATATTTTGATCTCCTAGCTAGTTCTCTCAGATGAAAATTGATCTACATACCATTTTCATACTTGGTAAAATGCTACTGTCACAGTCCTACCCTCAAATCAAAAAGAGACCTGTATCAGGCTAGGTTATGAGCTGAAAACTCAACACCCACAAGAATGAAGAGGTAGGTAATATAGAGTGGTCACACAGAGTGTATTAAGGTGTTTCAGTTCTCATTGATGAAGAACATGGATAACAGTAACAATTTGCCGACCAACAATACCAAGTGGACCTTGGCAAGTGATGGGTAGAAGGCACCGTGTTACTGTGTGGCCACACTCTGGTAGTGTTTAAACTAAGGCTAAATAGCTTTTGCTGTTTTTGACAACTCAAGCTGCAATGATGTGCAGTATATGTTTCATCTTAAGATATGGCTCGTAATGCAAATTAATTAAAATAGGGCGCAACAAAACCATGGACCAGTTCTCCTTTCATGCAAGGACACATACCTCGCTCCTGCCCTCAGGAAAGTCTGTCTAGCAGCAATGAGATCACAAGCAAGACACTACCCCCTACCCACCCCCACCACAGCCAATACTTCCTACACTGCTAGTGGTAAATGCAGCCCAGAGAAGGGGCAGAGCAATTTGCTTGTGTGTCACTGATTAGGTGAATGTCCAGACACATGAACAGAGGGGTGATTTCTCAGGAAAATCCATAACTGACCCACTCTATTGTTGTTTTAAATTCTCTTAACACACACACACACACACACTGAACGAAAGAATAAAGGAAGGAAGAAGAAAAGGGCCTTTCCAAAGTAATCTGGGATAAACTCACTGCTGTTTTCCCAGGTAATAAAGATGGCTATCTTTGTCCAGAACAGATGCTATGAGATCATGTCTCCAAGAGATGAACTGAGAATGAATTCACTTAAATTATGGTGCTCACAGAGAGTATTTTAGCTGAACATTTGTTCATATGATTTATGGCACCCTCCATCCGGTGGAGTCAATGCGAAAAAATGAAACTTAATTACAGCATACAGACAGCAGTTTGCTTAAAAGAGAGCTAAAAGTTTGTGGGGATTTTTTTATTTTTATTTTTTTATTTTTATGAGACAGGAAACTTATCCTAAAAGAAAAAGGAAGAAAGCTTTATAAAAAACATTTGCAACTCATCAGAAGTGTGGGCCTGGTCCTTAGTGTTGGGGGAGGGGAGGGTGCTGGCTGTGATTCTGCTTGGCCTCTAAGCAAGTTACCCGCTACCTCCAGGTCCCTACCCAATTCTTCCTCCGATGCTCGCCTCTCCAGGATTCCCTTTTATTTTAGCCCAGGCTTTCCCTTTGGGGAAGAGAGTAGTATTATTGTCCTTTCTCCTTGGCAACTCAAGTCTGGAATTTTAAATTTATAGTCTAAGAACTGTTCCGGTGTTTATATGGCTCAGAGGGTGTTATTATCAAATCCAATTAAAAACATTCCTTCTGCTAATAAAAAAGTCAGCGCCTTCCCATTAAACTAGGACCCACCTTTAGTTAATTAATGGCTGTTAGCACCTTATTTGTGTTCAAAGGTCTCTCAGGACCAGGCTTCTGAGGCAAAGCAGAGTCTAGTGGGTAGGTCAGTGGATTAGTTTGAGGCATACGCCTGACCCTCAACTTATTTTACATCCGAAGCTGAGTCTCTTAAACTCTTTATATCTTGAGATCTCCTGAGATCCCATCCAGAGAGGCCATGTTAATGGTACTTATTTGGCAAAGTTTTTTAAGATCTACAGATGAACCTGTCTGGTGAATAATACTAATGCTTATGATACTCATTGAATGATAATTGGCCCTCTTTGGACCATTTAGGATTCAAATGCCTCCACCCAAATCATTTCCTGAACAGCAGCCTGCCTCTGAGGGTTAGATTTAGCTTTTTCACTTAAATTTGCAAATTGGCACTGGTTTCATCAAGAAAGAACATCTAGCAATGAAATGATACTACCTAACACTTGGATAGCGTTTTGTATTTTCAGCATGCTTTCAGGTAATACATTATGTAACGCACAAGCAAACAGCATTTTATCTTGTTCAGGTGTGCGAAGACAGCAGGATTCCTGAATTCTCAAAAACTAATCGTGAGCACCTCTGAGACCAACTGTGGGGTCTATTTTCAATAGATTTTGCAGTTAAAAAAGTGATCGATGATTCCATTTCCCCTCCAAGAGTCAAGTGAATTTATCAGCTTCTGAGTCCTGCTTTCACCTACAATAAGGTGCCGGTCTGGGCGCTCGAGCTCAGATTCGGGGGACGCCCACCCAATTCATCCTCTTCTCCTTATTACTCTCCTACCAGTTCTTTCTCACTGCCATTGCTGCTCCGGTAGCTTTAATGGAGGGCATCAGCCCTGAAGAGCAGCTCTACAAATGTGTGTGTCTTCCCCGTGCCCAGGAGAGAGGAACCTCTCTCACCGAAGCCTCCCCTACAGACAATTTATCTCACAAATTCCATTTCCTGCATGCCATTTGCCAGTATTTATCTTGTGTGTGGGCTCCCATGGAGGATCGTCATAAAGGATTGTTCTGTTACAACCCAGAGTCCTATTTTTCCATCTAAATAATGAAGAGGCTTCAGCTCCCTTTCTCTTTGGTTCCCTACTGCTTAGATAAGATGTCCATAATCAGGATGCTTAATATGAAGGATGCCATCTGGGTTATGTTGTTTTTTGTTTTTGTTTTTGTTTTGCCTAGAAAGGGGCCCTCTTTGTACTTTCTTTCCTTAAAAACAAAGTCTGTTGAATTTGACAAGCATCCTTCCTTCCCTTTCTCCTCCGGTCCTACCTCTCTTCCTCCCTTCTTTCCTTCCTCTTTCCCTCCATCCCTCCTTTCCTCTCTTCTTCCTTCTTTCATACACATAAATTGCCAGCTTGTTCTATGTCAAGTTGTCTTTCTTCAGAGATTAAAAATATAATAATAAAATGCCATTTATATAAACCACTTGACAGGTAAACTGTGCTTTGTCTGACAGTGTTTTAAATTAACAGTAACCTAAATAGCACACAGGACTCTCCATAGGGAAGTTGCTTTCCCCCTTCATTTTTTAATCCTCCAATTGCAAGCCATTCATTTTTTCATTTCTACGTTAAAGATAGGACACTAAAAGTGCATTACCTTAATAATCAATAACTCAGTGGGAGGTCCTAATGGGGAGAATTCACTGGAAGTTACATTCCAGTTGAAGTAGCAAAGGACTACCACAGGCCTGCAGGCTATAATTAGACAACCATAAAACTAGGAGGTAAAGGGTGGCAGACTACATTAGCAGTAAAATGCTAACTTGCAAGTAATAAGTCTCGAATCTTTCATGTCTACTCGAGTGTCACTTATACTTGAACAAGGAAAATGTTATGTTAAAGAAGAAATTTACATTTAGGATCCCTAAAGCTTAAGGACTGGTGAAGGTTAGTGTAGCCATGAGAAAACAAATGAATACAAATCTGCACACCTCACAATTTTCCTTCAGTGCCCCCTTCCCTCTCCCCTTCTATTCCAGCCACCCGTTTTCCATCCCCCTCCAGGGTCTGAGAAACATCACAGAATTTAAACACAGGAAACCAATATAAAAACCCTCTCATGCAAAGAAACAGTGTGGCTGACTTTACATTGTTTCTATTCATGGCTCGCTAGTTTTACATTTTCTGATCAGTGACTGCCACTGAGACCAGGAAACCAGTTTCTTCAAGAGCATCAGTGGACTGTCTGAGGGCCTTGAATTATTGATTTTCTGCTCGTAGATTCCAGTTGCTCTGTCAGTCATGGGCCAGAAATACAAGATGGCAGTCAATAAGCAAAAGAACTGAGCTCCCACGAAGACAACAAAATAATTCAAAAAGATCTGATGGAAGCAGAAAATGCCAAAATCCTCAGGAGAAAAGAAATCAGATAAGCCTTTCTGGAAAGGGAAGTCCACAGGGCCCCCAAAGACACATTATCTTCGAAGGGGAATATGTTTTCACCAATGAATCTGGAATTTGTTCACCCAATGAATTCATCAATGCAAACACTTACTAAATGTCGGTTGGGCAACATTATAGGCATGGATGTCACAACGAGGAATATTATTCTCCTGCTATTGGATAGAAATGTATACGGTAAACAGGAAGTTGCAAGAACGTGTGCGGAGCACTGTAGGAAGGGTAAATACAAATGGCTTTGTGACTACAGGGGAAGGAGATGCGTGTGGTAGTCCAGCAAGTCAGGAAAGATCCTGGGAGTAACAGTGGGGCTGCATCTCGAAGAACGTTTAGGAGATCTACACATGAAGGGGGAGCAGAACACTCCAGTTTGAGGACTTGGCATGTGACAATCACCTTATACTTGCTCACTTTTATTCATACAGATTAAACTGGCATATGAATTATTGAAAGAGGCATTCTTTAGACTAGAGCTATGAACTGAACACTCTGTTATGTTGGTTTTCAACTGTTTAATGATTTTTCCTCTCATCTTCTATGAGCTGTAATCCCACAGTGTCTAACGTACGCTTTGTGCAAAGAAGCTGCTCAATAAATATTTGTTAATGGATTGATCAGGGAGAGGAAGGCTCAGCGTGAACTGAAGGAGGGAAGCAAAATATCTTTAAGGAGTTATTAAGTGTCTTTAGGATCCTTTAATGTGACTAAAAATATTAAAATTATTAAATGATGAAAAGACAACTATGGAAACTCAAGAGGATAGTATCCACTACAAATTCGAATTCAATGTGTGGGTAATGGGATTTTCTGCTTGATGGGATTTTCTGGTTAAACAATAGCTATCTTAAATTTTTTAAAGTTGTATTTGTTCAAGTTACTACCACACCTACCAGATAGGGTGCTAAGCATTCTTTCCATTGTTTCCTGAATAATCAGACTCCTCCTCTAGGTTTCCTCTCCCAACTGGTCAACCTCACTCATTGGCTCCAGCCACAGTGGCTCTTCTGAAGGCTGCCAAGTGTCTTTCCACCTCAGCACCTACTGATAAGTTCGTTACTCTTTTTCCTGAAACACATTTCTTCCCCCTATAAGGTATGAGGGGTTTACGGGTTTACAGGTCCCCGGGGAAGGCCGGGGCTCAGTCTCACTGAGTTTGGCCTGTTTCCCTTTCCTCTAAGAAGTTGCCACTAATCCTTACAGCTGCCTATATAGCACTGAAGCAAATGATTTTCAGAAACTCACCCCAAATCCAATGCAAACCGCCTCTCTGCTGTCTGGCTAGGAATCTTTGCAACGGCCACTGGAGAATACCACCTTCTCTTCTTCTCTGCCTTCCACTCTAAACTGGGACCACCAAAAGAGGAGGATTCTGGGAAATGTATTTCCCCGTTCTTCTGCTATGCAGTGAGATTGCAACAGAAGAGTGGGTGGTTAGGTTGAGTTCACTACAGATACTCCAGCACCCTGGCCAACTTCTACACATCCTTCATTTTTCCAGACTCTCTCCTAACCCCTAGACAAGACAGTGCTCCTCGGTCATAGTATTTTTCTTAGTAACAATTAGTACAATTCTAATGTTATGGTTATACATGTAATAATGGATGTATTTTTCTCATCCTCTAGAAGCACTAGTTCTTTGAGTTTACCTAAATATCCTCTCACCGTCTGCCACCTATTAGGCTCTCAATAAACATTGATTGAAGGACCAAATGAAGTGCCTCAATTTTTTTTCAATGATTTATACTCTGGGTGTGCCTGAAAGTCATCCTTTCTGGATGTTGTGCAGAGGTGAGGTTTTGATATAGGTGAAACAAGTTGGAAGGGATTGACTTAAATCAATGATTGAAGGATAAACTTGGAAACTGTTTTAAAGGTTAATAGCAGAGAGGACAATTGGGCATTCTCTATCAAAAGTTTTTAGAATAGGTCTATCCTTTGACCTAGAAATTTTAAGAATGTATTCTAATGACATTTTAAGCTGTGAAAGAGATTGATGTATAAAGATTATTCATTGCATTATTCATTGCAGCTTCTGGAAAGAGTTGTCCTTACTCTGTGTTTATACTTCCACACCTCCCACTCACTCCTTAACCACTATTGTATGGCTTTCGTGCTCATAAACCCACTGAAAAAGTCTGCCTGATGCCAGTGAGGACCCCTTTCTCATCAATAAACCCAATGGATATTTGTAGTTTGCATCTTACTTGACTTCTCAGAGCAGTCCTGTGGATAGTTTTCTCCCTTTAAACATCTTCTCCCTCTGGCTTCTGGCAACTTGACTATTCTTCTGCCTCTCTGGCCACCCTTTTCTCAATCTCTTTTGTGAGCCTTTCTTCATCTGCTTTGCGGTTTTGCTCTGAGTTCTCGTCCCTTTCTGCTCTCTCTGGGCAAATTCATTCTTTCCTATTATTTCAATTACCTTTCATATGCGGAAAAATCTCAAGTCGATCTCTAGACTGAAAGGATTTCAATACATGCAATTGGCTACTGGATATCTCAATTCAGCGTGTTAAGCTCAACTTACTTAAAACTGTATATGTCATCATTTCCAGCAAATGTGCTTCATTCAATTACTTATTCAGCTAAAAGTGTGAGTGTGTGTGTGTCTGTGCATATGTTACAGAAATGGAGATGAAGAATCTTTTCACTTACTTCCAGGTAGGCAAGCGGACCAGCAGCAGGTCGTAAGTACTCTGTGATTATTCTTTCCAATTTAGTTCTATTTACTGCCCAGTTAGGAAATTCATTCCAGATTTTGGCAATACAGCACCGTCAAGTCATGATCGAAAGTGTTTTGGGTTTTAGACTCCCTCTTTTTCTGAATCTTTTAGGGTATTTTAGATAAGACTAAAAGAGCATGGTACCATTTCAAACCAGAACCCAGAAGCATCACTTTTAATGGCTGCATAATTCCACGTATCCGAATTTATTTAGCCATTCTCCTATTGCAACATTCTAATAAACAATGAGTTCAGAAATATTTTAGTGAATTGAGGGCCCAGGTTGGTTAGGCTGCACTGAGTATAGGTTTCACAATGAACTAATGTTCATGAGTCTGAAAATCATTAGCGTTTGATTTGAAAGAGGAATTCCTAGCAGGAGTATACTCACCAGTATTTCTGTGTTTCTTTTTCTTTTTTTTTTAAAGATTTTATTTATTTATTTGACAGAGAGAGAGATCACAAGTAGACAGAGAGGCAGGCAGAGAGGGTGGGGGTGGGTAGCAGGCTCCCCGTTGAGCAGAGAGCCCGATGCGGGGCTCCTTCCAGGACCCTGAGATCATGACCTGAGCCGAAGGCAGAGACTTAACCCACTGAGCCACCCAGGCGCCCCTCTGTGTTTCTTTAAAAGAGATTTTCTTTCATATTCTGAAATACTCTGTTAGAAATAAAACAGAACACCATCTTTAAGAGATTGGAGGATTACTGTGTGCTCTATGCAAGAATGGCCTCATACTTTACATAATTATGGGAGTGTTTGGCTCTGCAGAAGGATAGTTTTCAAGATATTTTTGCCTTATCGACCTTTCATAAATAAGTTTGAATACAAATAAATCTCTGCAAGCTTGAAGAGAGAAGGAAGATGGCAGCTTACTTTCCAGATGAATATGACTTCCATTTGATTCATTTGAATAGTAAGTGAAGTTTTAGGGTGATTTTTAGTATGCTTAGATAGCTGTACATCTGTCCAATGGCTTGACATTGTGTAGACTGAGAAAACACCAACATACACGTGTGAGATTTAAATTGACACTAACCTCTTGCTTGCCTCCGCTACCTCTCCTTAATGACTACATCTGCTCTCAGCAAACCTTTTCTGGCTTGTTTTAGTAACTTAATTAAGTAGCATGTAAATAACAAAAGTTTATTCAGTTACCCAGGCTAGCCACTTGTTATGAAGGATGCAGAAGTACAAAATATGGACCATTCTTCAAGAAGAAAATAATGTCATTGAGAAGAGGAACTATGTGTTTGAAATAAGTGGAATATAACTTAAGTACATTGGCGGTCTTAAGTGTGAAGAAGGAAAGACTTAAGCGGAGTGGGTCGGAGGGCTTGGCGGCATAAATACGGCATCAGTAGTTGTATGAAATGAGTGATTCAGGATGTTCTGCTGCATACCAGAGGGTGGGACTGGAAAAGAAGTGGGAGTTGGAGCAAATCATCTTGGAAATTTAAGTCAGACTGACCTGAGAGCAGAATGGCCTGTGTTGAGAGAGAATGAACTTCCTATTACTGAAGTCATCAAGCAGATGCTGGAGAAGCACTGATTGATACTGTTATGGAAGGGGTCCAAAAGGGATATAGGAAGCTGGACAGGGGATCCCCCCAGATCCATTGTGATTCTAAAAGTCAATGCACTGCTTACAAAGTGGAGATGATGGAACTTTCTAGCAATTAGATAGCATATTATACAGATAATGCAGAACAAACATTGTTTTAGTAGACTTGAGTGAAGCATTTCTTTTCCAGAAGTAACAGGCTGTGAACTTGTCAGTATATGCATTCTTCTGGGATGTCATCCCCTGGCTTCATCAGAGTCTCAAAGTTTCTACCATCCCCCAAACACATTCTGACCACAGCAAGAGAACACCCTGGTTAAAAGCATTTTTGCCCACCTCTCACTATGTTTCAATGAGTGAGAATTCAGTGGTGAGGTAGCGGTTGTCTAACAGAAAACAAGATCCAAGAGACAAAGCCAGGAGAGTTAAACACTGATGGTAGGAAAGAAGAAGAGAAGGGACCTAGGGAGAATAGGACTGTCAGGGGGTGGAGTAGAGTGGCGGAGGGGATATGACTCTTTTTTGCATTGGCTCAAACTAAAATCTTTTTCTTCCTCAGGGCAGCTCCCTTTCCATTTTCACAAATTGTACCACTGTCATGTGAGGGTTCTCCAAAGAAACAGAATAAAAAAGATATGTATACTTAGGTATATATATATATATATATATATATATATATATATATATACACACACACATATATACACGCATATATAAGTGTGTGTGTACTTAAATTAATAAATCTCTTAAAATATATGAGTATTATTTTAAGGAATTGGCTCATGTGATTTCAGGGACTGGCAAGTATAAAATATGTACATCAAGCTGGCATGCTGGAAAGCTGGAAGGAGTTGATATTACAATCTTAAGGCAGAATTTCTTCTCTTCTGGGAAAACCTCAGTTTTTGTTCTGATCTTCAACTGACTGAATGAGGCCCACACATATTATTGAGGCTAATCTCCTTAAAGTCAACTGATTGTAGATGTTAAAGACATTTACAAAATACTGTCACAGCAACACTGAGATGAGTGTTTGATTAAATACATGGATGCTGTGGCCAAGCTAAGTTGACACATGAAGTTAGCCATCACCACCACTATGCTAACATCTTCCAGGCCAACAAACTGAAAGTGATCATTCTTTCTCATGAAATTTTATCGTGCTTTTATCTTAGAAAGGAACACAGGAAAATCAGTTTTTAACGGAAGTGGAATTAGGTGAATAGAATACCAAGAACACACACAGAGCCTCCTACACAGTTGGGTCTAGGGCTGGCTAGCAGTCGCTGAGCCATTTGCTCTTCTCTGCAAGCGGTAGCAGTAGATTTGCTCTTATTCATCTCATTTTGTCTTGGTGTGATGGATGGCTTAGATTATGCATAAAATTTCTGAGTGAATGATATAATCCCACTATAACTCACCAAGCTGGGGAAATAGCAGATATTAGCAAAAACCCATTAATGGTGTGCCTTTAGTATATCACATCAATATCACAATAATAGTTGCAGCTGTCACTTGTTGCGGCATATCCAACGATTGCAAAATCATCGATTTTTGCTCGTGTGCATCTGAACTTGCCTGAGTTTGGCTGTAGGACCTGGGTTCACTTCACATCTGCTCTGTGGCTACCGGGCCATCTTAGACATCTCACGGTCTGTCTGACTGTTCATCTCACAGTCAGAGCAGAAGAGCAATGCAGGAAAGTGGAAACACGGGATGCCTACAGGCTGTCACCTCTACTGACATTTTATTGACAAAAAAAGTCACATCAGTGGGGTGGGGAAGTAGATTCTGTCTCTAGTGGGAAAAGTTGCAAAGTTACGTGGTGGAGATGACGGATACAGGGAGAGGTGAAAAGTTGGGCCAATAATTCAATCGATTAAGTGTATGGTAGTCTATTAGTTTTCTATGGTCGCTTTGACAGATTACCACAAAGTGGCTTAAAACAACAGAAATGTATTCTGTCACACTTCTTCAGGCCAGAAGTCTGAAATTAGTTCTGGGCTGCAATCAAGATGTCCCAGAATTGGGTCGCCCTGGGAGCCCGAGGGAAGAATCCATTCTTTGTCTTTTCCAGCTTTTGGTGGCTGCTGGTATTCTTTGAGTTGTGACTGCTTAGCCCCCATCTCTGCCTCCAGGGTCACATGGCTTCTTCCTTTTCTGTGTGTGTGAAGTCTCCCTCTGCCTCTCTCCTCGATCCTCATGGACACATGTGGCTGCACTTAGGGCCTGTTTGGATAAGTTAGGAGACGTCTCTCTATCTCAAGATCCTTAACTTAATCCTATCATTTACATATTAAGTAATATTCCTGGTTTTAGGAACTAAGGTCTGTTGTCTTTGGGTAATATTTTTCAGCCCAGCAGGGAGAGCAACAGCAACCATAGAAGGCTCACCATATAGAAGATACTAATCTAAGTTTTTATATATGCTAACTCATCTCATTCTCAAAACAACCTTTGATGTAGTTTTAGTTATTGTCCCCACTTTCTAGATGAGGAAAATAAAGGCAAAGAGAAGAAAACAACAACTTGTCCACGTAGGATAGCCAGGATTTGAGCCTTCTGGCTCCGGTTGCTTTTCAACTTTGCCTGTAAATCCACAGAAACGTAGATGGGAACCATAGCCTCTAACGGGGAATTTTAGTGCTGGACTTTCAATATCATGAAGTGGATTGGCTTCTTATACTGGGAAATATAGAATGAGCTTCTGAGAATTTCAAGGACTGACAAAAAAGAATGCCTTGGATGCAGTCAGCAATTGTTCCAGAACTATTGGGCTGGGAGCAATAACCATATTTCTGAGTGATATTCCAGTGACCAAATCCTCAGCAGAGTTGCTCCGTTCAGAATATTTCTGCTTTGTAAATGCTTTTGTTTCTTCCCTTCAAAATTACTAAGACTGTGATTAATGCTTGACAGAGTTTGTACCCTTGCTTCCTGCAGAAAGCTGAATCCGAGGAGTCTTAGAGATGCACAATTTCATAGGAAGCAACGTTGAGAGAGGATAATGGTTAGGTTATTTTGAACCAGTCATCCAACAGAACGATGTGCTTCTTAAACACCCAGACATTTCTCAGGACTAAAATGCTGAATTTTCTTAGCTTAGTGTCTGATATACTTTGCACAAGGGAGGCCCTCACTGCATATATCAGGATGTTTGCTATCTCGGCTTAAATACTCACAAAATCCAATTTATTATATTATGAAGAACCTCACATTGCATACGGAAGGGTGGATTCAACCAGATGGGGTGTGAGCCAAATGTCCCCAGAGATCTTTTTACTGTTTGTGTTCTACCAGGACTTTCCTCCCTTTGCTCTTTATAGCCCAAATGTTTCTGAAAGTCGTTAACTGACACATAGTTTAATCATTTGTCCCAGATCAATCAAAACTATTGTATATATAGGTGAGATATTTATTTCCGAGTGTTTTTTTTGGGCTTTAGGTATGCTAAAGATTTTTCTACTACACATTAAAAGCCACTGTTATTTTCTCCTAAGTAAATACATTTAGATCCATGAGCTTTAAGTAGATTCCAATCTTATCAAAACTGTATCTTTAAGTCTGCCAAAATGCCTGAACAGTAAAAAAACACATTCTCACTTAGGCTTCTTTAAGTCAAGACAAAAATCAGTTGCCAAGCTATAAACAGTAAACTCAGAGCAAGACCTTACTCTTCAAATTGCAGTTTCTATCACTTTGTAGAGAACTACCCTTTGGATGAATCTTAAAGAGAAGAAGGAAGATGAAGGCTAATAATTAAGAATCTGCCATAAATGGAACTGCCAGAAATTAAACATGGTGCACAAATCAGAGCAGTACAAGGAGTTTTATAGCTATCTTTTCTCTGAATATTACTGCAGGCACAGAGGCAAAACTCCTAAAATATTGGGAGGTTTGGGATGTTTGTGTGCAGTGGGAGGTCTGTTTGGGAGTTTCAAGAGAAACATGAACCCTCAAGATGATAGTAATACATCAACATGAAGCTTGTTCCCATGTCAGATGTTAGCACTAGCTCTCCTCCTTGGCTGGAATGATCTCACGTCTGATAGCCACATGGCCCCGCCCCTGCTTCAGTCAGACCTCCACCCAAACCTCTCTCTGTGAAGAATCCCCTGAGGAGTTGACAATCCTGGCAAAAGTAGCAACTCCCGCCACTCCACCTTTGTCCCTGTGTATTTTTTCTTCTTGATTTCATTACTACTTCAGTTTATTATATGTTCATTTGTTGCCAGCTTATTTATTTTCTGTCTGTACCCCAACCTGCACACCCACATAGAATAGTGCTGGGCTCAGAGTGGGCGCCCAGTACCTATCTGCTGCTCCTGGTTCTTATTGAACCCCCATCCTACACTTCAGTTACACACTCTATTTGTTTGTTTGTTTTTAATCGAATGCTTATGCACAGACACTTTGGAATTCAGAAAAATCCATTTGAAATGTTTTCATAAATTCAAACACAAAGAACCAGCGGGCATAAGACATGAGAGGTCTTTTCATAGATAATGAAAATGAAGCTCCAAGAGAAAAAAATGAATAGTTCAAGGTCACATAGCTGTCAAGAATTGGAAAATTCTGAGGTTTTAGGCTACTGGCAAGCTAGCAAATTAGCCTCCCATACTGTCATGGACGCTGGCAGAGACATGACACTTCTGGGTCAAAACAAAGGACTTTATTCTCACGGCCTAGCAAACTTCATGGACATTATATCTGCACCCTTTCTCCTTGTTCTCTCCGTCTACTCACCAGCCTCATGGGAGCAATGTGGAGGCTACGCAATGTATGTATGTGAACACACAGTGGGTTTGTGTCATAGCTAAGGAGCTCTGAGCTTAAGGATTTGCATATTTCAAAATCAGCAGTAAGCAAAGCTGACCTTTGTTCCAGAAAAGTCACTATCTCTATCATTTAATGTTGTAAAACATACTTGAAAAGATAAAGAGAGGTCATACGACTGCTCATAAGACGTGAAGAAATGTTAGAGATCTCTGGGGAATTGTCTTCGAACATAGCTTGGTTAGTGAGAACAACTGGGAGCCATGTTCTAACTCTTAACTTAATTATTGCTTTATTAAATTACACAAAACCTGTGAGGCCTTAGTACAATGTCCAGCACATAGTAGATGCTCAATAAAAGTTAACTATTCTCATTTTTCATACTGTCTTTTTATTTTGGGGTTACTATAGAAAGTCTCTGCCAGGGACGCCTGGGTGGCTCAGTTGGTTAAGCGGCTGCCTTCGGCTCAGGTCATGATCCCAGCGTCCTGGGATCGAGTCCCACATCGGGCTCCTTGCTCGGCAGGGAGCCTGCTTCTCCCTCTGCCTCTGCCTGCCACTCTGTCTGCCTGTGCCCGCTCTCTTGCTCTCTCTGACAAATAAATAAATAAAAATCTTTAAAAAAAAAAAAAAAAGAAAGTCTCTGCTTTATTTCTGATTACATGTACCATAGATATTGGGATAGGCTTGACTTGGTGAAAGGATGCAGTAGAAAAAAAAATCAGCCATAATCTCAACAACATTGAACTCTATTCTGACCACACTGATACGGGAAGCCAACTACAAGAAATCATTAAATGAATATAGATACATTAGGAGTGTTTCACACCTTGTAAACATAATAAATACACAGAATCTTAGAGTGGGGACCTTAACGATCCTCTCCCAACTTGCCCTCTTTCCCCAGATTTGCCCATTTACGAGTGAGGAAACAGTATGAAGGGCTGGATGACTTGTCCACAGTCGTAGGGAGCTAATAGCAGAGTGGGGAATGCAGCAGTCTTGATATAATAGTAGACCTGTAACAATAACATGTCTTATCCTCTCATATTGCTTTTTAAAAGGGCATTCACAGTATAAATGGTTTGAGCTAATTGCCTATTTAAGTACCTCTTCAGGAGGGTGAGGGGCTGCCCGGATTTGAAGGTGATGAACTTGGGATAGATTGCAAGAGAAGCCAGGGGCTGCAGTGAAGTTAAGAATACAGATTAAATGCTGTGAAAATCTTAAGGACATTAGTTAATCAGTACTTATCTACTGAGTAGGAGATGTACACTCCAGTCAGATGTGGGTGTGGATTCCTACTTTATTTAGCCCCTTTAAGTTATTTAACATTGCTTTGCCTCGGATCCTTCACCATATACAATCTGAAGATAATAACCACATTTTTCTTATAGGATTAAATGATAAAAGCATGCATGGTATTTAGCATAGTACAAATATAGCCAGCACCCAATAGTATTAGGATTACTTACATATTAGGTACCTTAGATTTTATTTTATTTTATTTTTTTAAAGATTTTATTTATTTATTTGACAAAGACAAAGGGAGAGAGGGAACACAAGTAGGGGAAGTGGGGGAGGGAGAAGCAGGCTTCCCCCTGAGCAGGGAGCCCAAGGCAGGGCTAGATCCCTGGACCCTGAGATCATGACCTGAGCCGAGGGCAGATGCTTAATGAATGAACCATCCAGGGTCCCCATAGGTACCCTACATTTTATAAATCATTTGGACTGAGTATTATCTGTTGCACCTTCTAGTTTCTTGTGCCAGCCTTCTACAGCCTGCTTTGTGCACTTGGAAAAAGAGCCACGTGTGCCACTTCAATAAACCACCTTGGATTCAGCTGATAGGGAGCCTGGGAGGGGATTGGAGCAAGTGAGTTCCCACTGTGAGCTCCCTGGAAGCCCACCAAGAGCCTTTTTTTTTTTAAATTTATTTTTATTTCTTTTCAGAGTAACAGTATTCATTGTTTTTGTACCACACCCAGTGCTCCATGCAATACGTGCCCTCCCTAAAACCCACCACCAGGCTCCCCTAACCTCCCACCGCCTGCCCCTTCAAAACCCCTCAGGTTGTTTTTCAGAGTCCATAGTCTCTCATGGTTCACCTCCCCTTCCAATTTCCCTCAACTCCCTTCTTCTCTCCATCTCCCCATGTCCTCCGTGTTATTCCTTATGCTCCACAAATAATTGAAACCATATGATAATTGACTCTCTCTGCTTGACTTATTTCACTCAGCATAATCTCTTCCAGTCCTGTCCATGTTGCTACAAAAGTCGGGTATTCATCCTTTCTGATGGAGGCATAATACTCCATAGTGTATATGGACCACATCTTCTTTATCCATTCATCTGTTGAAGGGCATCTTGGTTCTTTCCACAGTTTGGCG
>PISX010023824.1:0-29054 GCA_004024625.1 Mellivora capensis
AGTGCTTCAAACCCACAAAACCCTGTGTGCAGGGCCTTCCTAGTTCTTGTCAATGCCACGCCCTACCTCATTTGTCAAGTCCCAGCTCACTGCCCCCAGAAAAACCTCCCTCCTTCCCTTCATCACGTTCCATCAAGACCTTCTTCTGTTTTCTTCACTGTACATATCAGCTTGTGACGTCACACTTCTTCTTTGTATTTTTCAAATGTGTTGTGCTGTAAACCCTTCTAAGAGCCTCGTCTGCCTGATCACTCTTCCCCCCCCCCGCCCCTCCCCGCCACCCGTGCCCAGCACCGGGCCTAGTATACATTAGGTGCTCCCTGGAAAATTTTTCTGTATCTCATCAACAGAGAGATTCTGCCAGCAAGGCTGCCCCACAATCGTGAGAAGGATGGACCAAAGGCCTGATGGAAAATGAATGGGCATTTGCATGCATAGGCCAAGACCGGCGAGAAAAATCCATCGGGAAGATCCTGAGCATGCGGGTGGTCCTTAGCCAAGGCTCACCACTGCCGCCCACCATCCAGGTGTCAAGGCCGAAGGGGCAGAAGACCTTTGGGGGTAGGAGGAGCAGGTGTAGAGGCTGGACGGATCCAGGGTCACTGGCCCTTACACAGACTCTCAGGCCCGTATGCACCTGGAATCCGACTTCATTCCTGATGTACCCTAACTCAGCAAACTACACCTTTCAGCTCGCCAGTAACTTCAGCAGTCATTCCCGGCCTGGCCCCTAGTCCCACCCCACGGACTTCATTTCCCAGCATACTCTTCCAGGACTCCCTCTTCCAGCGTGCTCAAGACGTGGACTCCATCCCGCCTGCAAGCTCTCACACCCAGAACCAAGTTTGCCCCTAAAGATTCCGTCAGTCGACATGACAGACACTGTAGGTTTCATTAAGAGCATGGCCTGGGTCTAGGGCTCTGTTTCCCGGCGTGCCCAGGACCCCGAACTCCACCCCCCCACCCCTCCAAAGAGGCACCGGATATCAGATCCCACTCCTACTTTAAGCCCCACCCAGAGCGTGGTTCCTACGCAGGACTCCATTTCCCAGCATGCCCAGGGCTTAGGGCTCCCCCCTCCCGGTGTGTTCCAGGCATCCGACTACATTCCCCCAGCATGCCCGGGGGAGGCGGGCTCTCACCTGGGAAGGGTCCCTGCAGCTGCTGCAAATTCCCTAAAATCTTCTGGCTTAGCAGGTGGATGAGACGAGTTACGACCTGGGGCATGGGAGGCCGGCATTCCAGTGAGACGCGAGGGGCAACTGTCCCAGTCCTACCTGGGCGCCTGGGTCCCCTTACTTGGGCCCCACTCCCAAGAGCCCCGCTCTAACTCGAGGGTCCCTGCCTCCTTCCTGGGACTCCCCCCGTCCCCACTACTAGGTCCCAGCCTCCTTGAGCCCCGCCCCCCCACCAGGACGCCAGCCCACACAGCTTGGAGCCGCACCTGCGGATATCGCCGTTTGATGTGGCCCAGTGTGCCCTCCGGGAGTTTGGCCAGCTCCGTGTCGCGCACCGCGTGCACTGTCGTGGCACGAGGCTGCCGTGTCAGCGCCTCCACCTGGGGGGGCCCCGTTTATGACCAGGGCTGCTTGAGCCAGGAGGCCCCGATGGGAAAGGGGGACCAAGACCAGAGGCGCTACCGCCCTACCCCCAACAGACCCCGGAGATGGGTGGAAATCGAACCCCACTACTCATTAGGGCTTCCAGGAGAGGGAGAGGGTTAGGGATCCATGCCTGGGTGTGTGAGTGTGTACGCACGTACGCGGGGGGTTGTCTCCTCTTCTAAAAGGTCTGGGGACAGAGTCCAATTAAAACTCATGCCCCAAGAATTTGCCCCCTCCTCCTGTCCACGGAAAGGAGCTGGACAAGCGGAATAGGCTAGGCCAACGGTTGGGAGGCCATCACCAATCCATCAGATTACCCCGGATGCTGTTTTGTTGGGAGTAGTGAGAGGGAACCCACAGTGGGAGTGGTCAGAGGACCGTGGCGGGGGGCGCGGCACTCACCACGCCGATGAGGTCCCCGCGGCCGTACTCGCCCACCAGCTCCTTCTTGCCGCTGCCCCGCTGGATGACGCTGCGAAGCCGTCCATTGAGCACAATGTAGGTGCAGTCCGAGCGGTCGCCCTGCCTGGGGTGGGGGGCAGGTAAGATAGGGTTGGGGCGGGGTCTTAGGCAAGGCCTGAGCTGCAAGAAAGGCCAAGGTCTGCACCTGTACAAAGCACGGCCGGCCTCCACCGCTGTCCAGTCGATGGCAAAGTCCATCTGGCGCACGAAGGGCGACATCCTTGCGGCCACAGTGTGGGCGGCACTCAGCACCACACTGGGTTGTGCTCGCATAATCCTGGAGAGGAAAGTTAGGGGGGCATGGGCTGGGGGGGGAGGGCCTTGGCACATTCCTTAGGAAGTGGAAAGGGTGGGTGATGGCGTGGCAGTGGGATCAGAAGGGCTCAAAGCTGCCCTGGAAAGGCACTGGGCATCCAGAGGGATGATCTCTGCCACAGCAGAATGGAGCTAAGTGGGGGCCCTCCAGGTGCCACTCCCACCCACCATGGGCCGGGTGGAGGGGGGTGCCCAGCCATACTCATAGAAGTCGGACTTAGAGATCCTCAGGAAGGTGCAGTCACGCTGGGCTCTCAGTGTGAAGATGAGGGGCTCGCCAGTGAGCACTGCCAGCTGGCCCACCAGCTCCCCAGGTTGTGCCACGAACAGGCACACGTCCTCTGCCTTGTCGATCATGCGCTGGTAGACATGCAGGCAGCCCCACAGCACAAAGTGCAGGCTCACATCCTGTGGGGCAGAGGAGAGCTGGGCACACAGGCAACAGTCCCAGCCCCAACCCAGACCAATGCACCCAGAAGAGGCCAAGGAAGGAAAAGTTGAAGGGGAGGAGTAAAGGCTTTGGCTCATTCAGCTGCACAGTGTGTGTATCCAACTCCCATTCTGCACCCAGGGCAGACATTACTAATGGATCACCAAAATCTGAGCTCAGATTAAGGCCCATAAATTATTCTTTAAATAAAGATTTTCTTTTATTTTTAAGTAACTTCTGTCCCCAACATGGGGCTCAAACTCACAACCCTGGAATTAAGAGTCGCCTGCTCTTTGGACAGAGCCAGCCAGGTGCTCCAAAGGCCCATAAATTCTTTTCAATAAGGCCAGCAAGAGGCTGTAAGGACTGGCTACGAAGGGCTGTGGCTGAGCTAAACCCTCTTTGCTTATGCTGGGCAACTAGACAGCCCATGGAAGAATAAAGCTGGACTCTTGGGGCGCCTAGGTGGGTCAGTTGGTTAAGCATCTCCCTTCAGCTCAGGTTGTGATGGAGCTCCTGGAGTCCTGGGATCGAGTCCCACATCGGGCTCCCTGCTCCTTGGGGAGCTTGTTTCTTCCTCTGCCTATCTCTCATGAATTTAAAAAAAAAAAAAAAAAAAAAAAAGGTTGACTCGTACTTCACACCCTACCAAAATGATCAAAGACATGGATGTAAGGGCTAAAACTTAAAATTCTTTGAAGAAAATACAGCAGCCAATCTTTGTGACTTTGAATTTGGCAATGCATTCTTGGATAGGACACCAAAAGTGCAAGGAACAACAAAAAAACTGACCGATTAGACCTGAATAAAATTAAACTTTTTTTTTTTTAAAGTTTCAAGAAAAGTGAAAGGACAACCCAGAGACTAGGAGAAAATATTTGCAAATCATGTATGTTTGCTCAGGGTGTTATATCTAGAATACATAAAGAATTCTTACAACTCAATAATAAAAGGACTAATAACTCGATTTAAAATGGGCAAAGGCTCTGAACAGACACTTCTCCAAAGATAAAGGTCCAATAAGCATGTGAAAAGATGCTCAAAATCAGGGGCGCCTGGTTGGCCCAGTGAGTTAAGTGGCTGCCTCTGGCTCAGGGCATGATCCCAGTCCTGGGATCAAGCCCCGCGTTGGACTCTCTGCTCAGCAGGGAGCCTGCTTCTCCCTCTCTGCCTGCCTCTCTGCCTACTTGTGATCTCTGTCAAATAAATAAATAAAATCTTAAAAAACACGTTAGGGTGTTGAGCCATCGAAACTCACACGCTGCTGGTGGGAACGGAAAGAGTGCCGCTGCTTTGGAAAACAGTCCGGCAAAAATCAGAGACAGTCCACAAGGAGTAAAGACTAAGATTGTCCCGACCCAGCAACTTGACTCCTATACACACTCAGAAGAAATGGAAACCTACATCCCCCAGAAATTCGTACAGCATAATGCATAAGAGCCAAAAGGTGGAAATCGCTCGTGTCCATCACATGATGATTGCACACCCCAAACGTGGTAGGCCCACACAATCGATTATTTCGTCATAAGGGAGGGGCACTGACAGACACTACAGTGTAGACGAACCTTGAAAACATGACGCTACGTCAAAGAAGTCAGCCACAGGGGGCCACATCCTGTAAGATTCTATCTATATAAAATACCCAAGACGGGCAAATTGATAGAGACCTAAGACTAGGAGCTGCGTATCGCTGGGGTGGGGGTTAGGAGGCAGGAGGGGGATAGCTAAAGGGTATGAGGTTTCTTTTCAAGGTGATCAAAGTATTCTTTCAATTCCAAGTTGATGGTGGTGATGGTTGTATAACTCTGTGAATGTACTAAAAACCCCTGAATATATTATGTGTACATAATATATAAATAAGTACGTATGTGTATGTATACAGAACTTGTGCTCCCATTTCCCTCATTCCACTCCATCCCTGTTGACTTCCTTTTGTTTCCCAGAGACCACATATCCTTTCCCTCCACAGGATATTTGCACAAGCTTTCCCTCGGCCTGGAAAACTCTTTTCTCCCCCTTACGCCTAGTTAATTCTTCCCCATCCTTCCTCCTTAGCTGGAAGTCACCTTCTCAGAGGTGCTACCCTGCCCAAGCCAGATTTTGTAAAGCCAAGAATGTCTTTTATGTGTAAGCATGAAGGACGTATGGTTTTCCAAGAATTAGTGTGATTCTTTGAGCGCAATGTCGGTCAGAATTGTGGGCTTCCTAAGGGCAGGGATCTTGCTGGTGTTTCCTGCCTCTACAGCCCCAGGAGATGCATACACACACTGAAACCTTCTAAGACAGAATTTCCAGACTCTGGTTGGGATATGAATGGGAATTACTAATATTAAGCTGCCATTTGGCATCAGATTGAGAAACAAATCTCTTCATTGCAGGACTTCTCAGAACCTTCAATATACTAATGGTGTTCATGAAGAGCTTCCACAAAGGGATTAAACAGCTAACATTTCCCAAATCTGTTTGAGCACAGATCCCTTGTTCATGATACAGGTGTTCCATGAAACACACTTCGGGAAAAGTCTGTAAAGCAGAGTTTCCTAACCTTGGCACTATTAACACTTGGGACTGAATAATTCTGCTATGGGGGGCATCCTGTGCATTTTTGCATTTCTGGCTTCTACCCACTAGATTCCAGTAGCACCCTCCCAAGTCAGTAAAAAACGCCTGAACAGGGGTGCCTGGGTGGCTCAGTGGGTTCAAGCCTCCGCCTTCGGCTCCGGTCATGATCCCAGGGTCCTGGGATCGAGCCCTGCATCAGGCTCTCTGCTCAGAGGGAAGCCTGCTTCCTCCTCTTTCTCTGCCTCTCTGCCTATTTGTGATCTCCGTCTGTCAAATAAATAAATAAAATCTTAAAAAAAAAAAAACTCTGAACATTGGCAAATGTCCCTGGAGTGGGGGTGGGGGATAAAACCGCCCCCAAATGAAAAACCATTGGTATGAAATTTTGGAGGGAGGCATAGCAGATCAGCGTCCCTAACAATGTTCTGAAGACCTCCAGCAGCCTCGAGTGGTGGCAGACCAACCAGTCTGGTCTGTTAGAAGGCCAGGCTAGGGCTAGATTTAGCCCAACAGAGTCTCCCAGGTAGGCAGGGCCCAGGGGCCCACAACAAAAGCCACAGTGTGACCACGATTCCTCTGCCCCCCTCCCCCAGTACCAGTGACCTGGCAAAAACCTCCCTCAGCTTCCTCTATAGAAGGAACCCACCCAGCAATCAGCACTCCAGGTGACAGCTCGAGCAACAGATTTAAGTACTACAATATCCCAGCCAGCTGGGCCGCGCCCCTACTCCAACCGCCCCCTGCCCAAGCCCAGGCCCTTCCTCCCACTCCCCTGGGGGGGGGCTGTGGTCTCCCCATGAACTGCTCCAACCCCTCCCCCAAGCCTGACATCTCTGAAAACCTTAAGCGGTTCAGAGCCACCCTTCCTTCCTCGTGACAATTCTAGCAGACAGTTACCGTTATTACCCCATTCCATGCATGAGGAAGCTGAGAACTTTCTCGATGATTTGGCCAAGGTCACAGAGGAAGTCAGGGCAGAGTGTGATCACAACTCTACCTCCCCTACCCCCCTAGTCCAGAGCCCTCTTCCTCCGCTGTGCTTCCAGACTGTGAAATCATGACCAGGTCTCAGTTTCCCCAAGTGAACACTAGAGGGATTCGTGGGATACAATTTCCTACGTTCCCGGACACGCAGCTTCAGGGGCTGGTTCACGGCTTCTGGGTCCAGATTCTGATTCCTACCGCCCTTAGCGTACACCCATCCCAGCGGGGACGCAGGAAGAGAAGCAGGTGGTACGTCAGAGCATACTGCAGACTTGAAAAGTCAGAAAACAGAAATCACAGGGAAGGACAGGACAGGTTAAGAGAAACCTAGGGGCTGCAGTCCTCAGGTAAAAGGTCAAGGATTAGAAAGTAAAGGTCAGTGGATCCAGACTGCAGAGGAATCAGAGTCCTAGCATCTAGGGGCAGGGATAGAAATCACACGCTGAGGGATGTACATATGGGATCAAAGGGAAAGATCAGAGGTCAGAAAAAAGTCTTGGGCCTGAGTTGCATTAGAGCCCAAGGGTCAGCCTCACCTGGTCTCCCTGGCGGGCGATGATGGTACCAGCTTTGGCGTGATGTAGCAAGACCCGGCTGTTCAGGAGGGAGGGGTCCTGAAGAGAATTGGGGGTTGAGACGGGCCCATCTGGGCCTCCCCGCCCTCCACTCCACGTCCCCTAGGACCCCATGGCCACCCACCTCAATCCGCATCAGTTTCGCCAGCTCCCGCTTTGCTGCCTCAAAGATGCTGCTTGTCTGGCGTCCCTGGTAGGGCCCAAAGGGGCAGCCACCAGCGGCCAGCTCGTCCTCGCCGTAGCTGTGCTCACAGGCCCCTGCTGGCTGCTCCCGGGGCTCCTGAGTGGGGGTCTGCACGGGGGAAGGCCCGTGACCTCTATGCTCCTACCTGACCCTCTTTCAGAGATGCCACCGGGGGCCAGGCCAGGGTGCTGGGAGAGCACTGGGGAGGGGAGGGGGTGAGAGGGCAAGGCCTTACCCGAGCGGGAGCTGCCTGGGGCCCCCCTGAAGCCTCTTCCTGCAGGGACACGGAGATCCGGCCACGCTCATACGCCATGTCAAAGTCCGAGCGGGGGCCACCCTGCAAGCCTGCGGTGGGCAGGAGGTATTTTATAAAAACGACCAGGCTGACAGTGATCCCAGTTGACCTATGTCCCAAAGCCCCTATCTGTGCAGACACGACTGCTCCATTACTGCATTTGCCCTCAGAATCCTCTTTTTTAAAAGTTATTTTATATATTTATTTGACAGACAGAGATCACAAGTAGGCAGAGAGGCAGGCAGAGAGAGAGGAGGAAGCAGGCTCCCTACGGAGCAGAGAGCCCGATGTGGGGCTCGATCCCAGGACCCTGGGATCACGACCCGACCCGAAGGCAGAGGCTTTAACCCACTGAGCCACCCAGGCGCCCCCTCAGAATCCTTCTTAACCACAGTTGGGAAGACACCGTCTCAACAACCACCCGCAAAAACATCACGAAAATACGGCGTGTTCCCACTTCGCAGATGGGGAAAATTAAGGCTGGAATGCCTACAGGCAACCCAGAAGCCTGATGGCCTCTCCCCCTCCCCCACTCGGTGCCCGAACCTGAAATGTCCACTGGCATGGAGATGCAGCGACTCAGCAGGGGGGCCGAGGGAGCCTCCAGGGACGTAGGCTTCACTGGGTCCCCTGGGAGAGACACGTGGTCAGCCTCCTGCCCCTCGGAGCCACCAGGCCTATAGCTAGGATCACAGGCTAGGGCACTGAGCGGAGTTAAGAGAGAGCTCATTTCACAGTCTCTGAGGACTAGGAGACTAGGAAAGCGATTCTGATGCCCCACCCTGGGGCCAAGGCCAGGGCTCTCCGGGGGACCAGATGGGAGTCAGACCTAGGTGCCTAGCTGTAGGGTCCCTGGGAAATAGCTGGGGTCACGTATGATACCTGCAGGTCCAGGTAGTGGGGCCCCAGTGGGGTCAGGTGGCCGGCCAGGACTCTCCCTAGGCTCCTCGGAAGCTGAGGTACTGACCACCCGCTTGGAGCCACGCACGGGGCTGGTGCGGGCTGGGAGGCCAGGGCTGGGGAAGAGGCGTAGGGGCTGGATCTCCTGGTGACAGAGAGCACCTTAGCGGCAGGTCCTGTGAGGCGTGCATTCCCCTCCCCCCACCCTCCTGGCCGCGTAATCCCAGGGCTCCCTGCGCAACTCACGTGGCTGAACAGCTCGTTGGTCAGACCCAGGTAGTTGTGAAGAGCCAGAAAGGTGACCCGCTGCAGCCTCACCATGATGATCTGTGGCCACGAGGAGGGGAAGGGAGACACTGGGTAACGTGACTCAGATAGATAACAGGGAGCGGGAGAAAATGGGGACTAGGCATTAACGGGGTGGAAGGGTCGGGAAAGTCAAGGTCGGGAGGAGTAAGGGGCTGGCTAGTGGCACAGCGTGAGCCAGGGAGAAACTCACAATCAGGTGGCAGAAGCCTGGGGAGAAGGGGGCGGAGGCAGCTAAAGGGAGGGAACAGGGGCCCCCAAAGATCTGACTGCTCAGGGCTGATAAGCGCAGCCCTCAGGAGCCTGGAACGGGGCCGGGCAGGCGGAGGGAGGCGGAAGGCCCACTGACCTGCACCACTCGCACCAAACTCTCGGGGTACTTGGTGAACACGGCAGAGAAGGCCTCCACGGGCAGCCGCAGCACTGTGGAGTCTCGGGCTGCCCGAGCAGATACAGTCCGCTGGGGGTGCTGGTGGCCCTGTGGGTGTGCGCGGAACAAGGAGAAGGGAGATCAGGGGCTGTGCTCTCCGAGTCCTTCCCAAGGCCAGTGCCTTGTGCACTGGGAGCATCGGAGGGGACTCTGGGACACTGAGGCCTCCCACGTGACCCTCTCCGAACCAGCCCACTGACTGGGTCCTCATACCCAGTCTCCTTGTCCCCCAAGACTAATCACTCACAGTGATGACATCCAGGATGCTCAGAAGGCTGTTGACGCTGTCCCCAGGGACCACTTCCTTCACCACATACTCCTTCCCATCCTGAGATACAGAGGGTGGCTGATTGGGGCTGTCCCCACCTTGCCAACTGGCATTCCACCCCAGAGCTCTCAAATCACCACCCAGTGATCACTGACACCCCGATCCCCGAACCCACCAAATCTCTGAGCGGCTTGTATTCTCTGGCCGTCATTAACCGTAAGCGCTTATCCCTGTAGACCACCCCAACACCCTTGCGCGTTCATTCCCAATTTCTGCCTGCACGTCTCCAAAGACCGCGAAGCCCGCTGCCCGACAGCAAGCCTATCCCAATCCCCACTGCCCATCTCCCTGTGGTGCCCCACAGGTGGTCCACTCACCGGCCCCGGGAGACAGAGCTCCAGCAGCCCATCCTGCACCACGTAGATACTGGCATCCGGCTGGCCTGGCCGGAAGACGTAATCCCCCTGGCTGAGCCGCTGGAAGACCATGTGTCGGCAGAGCTCCAGGAAGAGCGGCTTCTCAAAGTGGCCCAGCACCCTGTTGGATGGGACAGGGAGGGAGAGGAATGCAGGTTAAGTGAGCCCCCAGCATTGCAGCCACCGCCCTCTGCCCGCACCCCAACACTGACCGGACATTCTTGAGCATGTAGAGCACCTCGGAGGGCAGGTGGGAGTTAGCCAGGTCCCCCTCCGTCAAGTCAGCCTCGAGCACCGCCGGCGGGGGCTCCTTTCGTTGCAGCGTTGGCGCCTCTTTCTGGATACGAAGGATCCTGGCGAGAAGAGAGGGGCCGCAGGGAGGTAGGTAGGGAGCAGGCTCAGGCAGACCTGAGTCTCCCACATAACCTTTCCTCTAAATCACAAAAAACAGGGCTCAGCCAATTCTGGCCTGCTACCTACTTTCACCAAACAAAACTTTGTTGGCACACGATCGTTTACATGTTACTTGTGGCTGCTTTTACTCAGCAAAAAGTTCAAAAATTGTGACATAGTCATATGACCTGCAAAGCCTAAGATGTTTACTAATCTGACCCGGTAAAAAAAGAAATTTACCGTCTTCTAATGTAAAACCCTGAGATCGCCCCTTTGCTAATCGTAAGCTCCTGAGATGGACCCTGTGTTTGGCAGAGCCCTGACGTAAAATATGGGCTGTTCCCAGAAGCTGCACCTCCATTCACCACGGGACCCCTGAGACCTTCCTAGCACAGATCAGACCCAGAAATAGCCTCCCTAATGCCAGCAGAGCTCTGGGGTAGCTCCCATCATACCAGGAGACTCTGTCAGCTGCTCTGATCTTTGTAAGGCTCCCAGAGAGGGCCTTTCCTTGCAGATCTCAGAGGACCCTGAGATGACCCCTTCGATGGTCACAAAGACTCCTGAAATAGCTCTCATTGTATGTGGACAGCACGAATACAGCTCTTCTGCTACTCACAGACCCGGAAGAGCCTTTCCCTGCAAGTCACAGGCACCACTGAGCTGGCCCCACCCCAGTCACAAGCCCCCTGAGATACAGCCCCTAGAATGAACAGACTCCTAAATTAAATTCCACAATATAGAGAAATCTAGATACAGTTCCTCTTCTGATCAGAGAGATCTTGGGCTGGCCCTTGCCCAGTTCACAGAGAGCTGAGATAGCCCCCAAAAGGTCATGCCAACATCAGTGCTGCTCCTCCAGGCCAAGGATACATTGAGACAACCCCTATGCCATACAGAGACACAAGACCTAGATCCTCAACTGATCACCGAGGGTCTAGAGCTAGCCCTTCTACTGGAGTCACAAAAAGCCACGTGAGGACACATCGGCTGCTCATGGACAGCCCTGGGATGACACCCTCAGTGGGATATCCCTTAGCGTGAAGACACCCTTGAGACAGACCTTCAAGTATATTCCAGGATGTGAGGAGACCAACCTCAGAGCCAGCTTCCAACTTAGAAAGATCCCTGGGAGAGCCTTTCTCAGAGACTCTGAGATAACTTTTTGCTGATGGCATGAAGCCCTGGGATGTCCTTCCTATGCCTCTTAAGAGCAGGAAGATCCTTGAAATAACTCCTGGGAAACAGAAACGCCTAAGATAGCCTCCTTAGTGTAGAAAGAACTCCAGGGTAGGCGACATAGAGAGATGCTTCCTGACGTAGAGAAACTGCTGAGAGAAACCCTAGAAAACAAAAGCTAGAGATAGCCCTTCCAGTAGGTCACAGAAACACCTGAGTTAACCCCAGTGAATCACCTCCTGTGTTGGGAGACCCAGGAACTATCCTACATGGAGAACCCAGGTGCAGATCCCCTAAACCTATTACAAAGCATCTAAGATACTGACTGGAGACAACTGGCTCACAGACACCCCGCTGCAGGGGGAACGTCGCTGAGATACATTGTCTCAGGGCACAGAGACACCAGAGCCAGCCTGTCCGGTGTGGGAGAGCTCTGAGATAGCCTATTTGATATGGGAAGACTCCCAGCTCAAAGAACCCTTAGATACACCTTTTGGTGCGGGCTGATTACTCAAACGGTCCCTGAGATAGCCCCCCCGTGCCCAGTACACCCAGTATACCCGGTACAGCCTTACTTTTTGGCAATGTTGAGCATCTTAAGTTTCTTCTTCATGCGTGGCCGGGACGTGGTGGAGACGGAAGCATCCACCAGGGAGGAAGTAGACTGTGATACCTAGGAAGGGTAAGGATGGGGGATGGGTGAACTGCCAGTTCAGACCGAGGAAAGAAGGGCCCAGATCCAGAGGACGCTAGTCACGGAGGACGGGCTTCCTAAGACGTGTAAAAAGAAAAAGGGCAGAACCTCTGTGTTCAGCGGGGACCTCCGGGGGTCCTAGACTCACCTTCCGCATAATCTTCCGACCATAGAAGAGCACTTTGTCCCTCTTCCGAAATCGATACCGGGGGCCGTCCGGTGCTGGCGTTTCTGGGAATGAGTGAGGAGAGAAGCACCCTGAGCTCTGCGCCTACTCCACGCGGCCAGAGATGAGGACACTGCGAGCAGACTCCCGTAAGCCCCATCTCTACTGCCTCAGGAACCCGGGCATTTCAGTTCCCGCAGCCACCCCGGAAGGGCCCTCCGGGTTCTCACTCGGCACTCGCAGCCTCCGCACCAGCAGAAGGATGAGCACGGCCGTGAGCAGCACCGCGACTCCGGCCCCAATCATCACGCCCAACACCTGCGGGACGAAGGGCACTGGCTGCGCATCGCATACACGGCCTGCCGAGCCCTCCCGGGAGGCCGGGACGCCCCCGTCTCCACCCCATTCGCTCAAGTCCTCCGCCCCCGAGGAGGTCACTGTCGGCCCCTGCCTCGGCGTCCCCATCTGCAGCATGGGCAGCCGCCGCTACCTCCCCGGGGGCGCAACTCTTTCCGGCGGCTCCGCGGCCCGCGGTGCATGCCGGGAAACGTAGTTCCGTCTGAAATTACCGCGAGACTGCAACATGAGCGCTAAGCGTTTCGGGAATTGCAGTCCCCGCGGCGTCACACAACCCAACATTTACCATTCCTGTTTGCAACGGAGCCTCCATCACTTGCTTCACACTGGGCGGCGGGTCTGGTAGCCCGGAGTCCTGGGGAATAAGAAGCAGGAGGAACCGGTGCAAGTCGTCACTCTGGGCCCGCTTCTCCCCTTGCCCCTACCACGAGGCTTGCCCCCTGCATACTCGCCGCCCGGATGGCTTTGCTGGCCGGGGGACGGCTGGTGGGGCGCTGTAGAGCAGAGCGGGTGATACAGGTTGACTTCGACGCCGGGCTGGGGCGTAAGGCGAGTCCCTGGCTCCCTTCACCCACACGCGGGGCCGACTAGACGCCCTACGGGTACAGCCCCACCCTGGGGCCAAAGGGCAGCCGGCCGGATACCCCCAATCAGCAACCTGTTGCACCGGTCCCCGAAGGGCCCGCCTTCCTCCCGCAAGCGGCCCCCTCCTTGTCTCCGCCTTCCGGGACTGACCAATCCCGACCCAGCAGACCTTAGGCCACAACCCCCTGCAAAAACAGGGTGCCCCAGGCCAGGGGACCTATGGGTCGGGGTGCACGGGAGTGCTGCTGGCAACTCCCACATAAGGGGTCCTGGGGCGATGCGGGGGTCTCGGAATACCGGGACCCCCGGAATGGGGCGAGCTCCCAAGAGGTTACTAGCCGGTGCTAGATTCACCGTTACGCATTAGTGCAGTTATGAGGTCTCTGACAGTGTGGAACATCTCTGGGACACTGGGAACGATGCTAGGGCCATTATGGGAGACGTAACCAGGGACGCGGGAATTACTGGAAGTCACTGTAAAGTTACTGAGGGAGTCTCAGGAATAGAGGACTACTGCTGGGAAAACTGGGAGCTGGGTGGGCACGTCCCTGAGGTCGTTTGAGCAAGAGTCGACCTAGGAATGAATGCCGGAATATTACTGGGACTTCTGTGGAAAACTGAGAATATTTCTGGCACCTCTAGAGTACTAACGGAAATTTGGGGGCGTCACTGGGCCCTGGAGATATTACCTGGAAAATTCGTGGGGAGGACTAGTTCCCTTCCACCCAAACGCGCACCTGGCTCCCAGCACGGAAACACCTGCCGGGAACTGAGGGGATGGGAGCATCAGAGTCCGGCGCTATTGGCCAGCCGAGGAGAACAGGTGCTAACGACCCCCTAAGGGACGCCTCTGATGGGGCGACAAAAACCCGGACTCACCCACTCGGCCGCAGTCGCGGTCCACTCTGCGCCAACACCGGTAGCTTTCCGCCCAGCCCGCAGGTGCGGTCCCTTTAAATTATTCCCCGCAGGGCGCGCCGTGGCCCCGCCCCCCACCGTGTTTGTAAGGTCTCGCGCTGCCCGCCACGCTCTTTGACGACGCCTTAAAGGGGCCGAAACCGACTGGCGCGGGGAACGCCCCTCCCGCTACAAATGAAGACACATTTATTTTTCCTTTTATTTAACACCCACCCCGCCCGTCCCCACCCGCGTCCGACCCGACTGGCCCAGGTCCTCTGGGCGCGGGAGGGAACCGGTCCTTAAAAGCAAACCCTACAAATAAATAAGCGTGAGTCTCCGCAGTGGGAGGGCTAGTGTCCAGTAGCAGTGGCGGCTCCGACTCAGTTCACCGGCAGCGAATGCTCCTCCGAGGCGTCCCTGGGGGAGAGGCCGTATCAGTCTGCCAGCCGGGGCGGAAGGGACCAGCTCCCTCTGGCACGCTCCCTGACCCCGGACCCCAATCCCCAGCTCGCACCTGCCGCAACAGCAGAGGAGGCTGCAGGCGGAGCCGCTCCCGCGGCGGAACTTGCCGGAGGTGGGGCTGTCCTGGCACTGCGCGATGTAGGCCTGGAGCTCGCTCTCCTCTGCGCCAGCACCGCCGGGGTGCTGGGGGACAAATACGGGGTGGCCCCTTTGAGGTCTGCTCTCCACCCCCCCACCTCCTCGCCAGCCAGCTAGCCACCGGGATCTCCTCCCTGTGACTTACCACCATCCAAGCTCTCCCCACCCCCACCGCGCCTAAGCACGCTAGGTCCCCTCCACCTGTCATTTCTCCTCTCCGAGTTTGCTTCCCCGGGAGACATTCCCTGGCCCCCGAAAATGTGGACATCCCGCATCTTGGTCAGTTGGTGCCCTCTGCCGCTGCTCCAGCACCCAGAGCCGTACCTGACACAGCTGGGGGCCTGGAAGGGAACATCTACTGAGTGGGCACACACGGCAGGAACAAGGTCTGGGCCTGCATATCCAAGGCTGATACACATGTGTGACATTTAGGTGCTAGAGCAAGACCCAAGACTCCTTGGGCCCGAGTGACAGACATATATCTGTGGGATGACTGTATCCAGGCTTAGGGCGTGCGTGTCTGCCTCCCTAGCAGAACCCTGGTTTTCAGCAGAACCTTCACCCCTCCCAACCTGTTGAGAAGCCATCATCTCATCCCCAAGTCCTTTCTGGCTACTGGGCCTTTGGCTGTTCCTTCTCCCTGGTGCTCTCTCCTGGACTCTCAATCCAGAAGTTTCTAATACAGGAGAGTTTGCTATCCGTGCCATCTGATCTGGTAGTCTCTAGCAATATTAACCTTTGCGCACTTGACAGGTGAATGGTGTGAGGAGAAACTGAATATGGAATTGTGTTTCATTTCAATTCAAGTTAATATTTTAACAGTCACATGTGGCTAGGACCAGTATTGGCACACTCTAGACTTTCCCGGACTCACCCTGATACCAGTCTAAAGCAGGGGATCCCTCTGTAACCTTCATCCCTCCCACCAGCTGGTCATCACACTTCCGTTCACAGATCACCCATCTTGCCTACTGGTCTGATATAGACCGCCTTTCCCAGATACCCAGCACAGGGCCCTCAGACACATTTACTAAAGAATCGTGTGTACCTGCCACCCTCACTTTCTACTCCAATCCGTCTCTCCTCTGACCCCTGCAGCGTGCAGGGCCACCACCATTCCCTGGACCCAAAGAGCTCCCACCCAGGCCATCAGACAGAACAGGAGGGTTAGGATTCAGGATTCCGGAATCACACAGTCCTGGGTTGAGCCTGGCTCTACCACTTAGCAGCTGACCTCAGGCAAGTCACTAAAATGGTATACCCTGGTTTCCCAGTCAGTAGAAGACATGGGAACCTGACCTGGCCATAGCCCCACCTCGATAAAACGGAGAATGTGGTAGCTGTGGTCAGCATGCCCCACTCCCCCCTTCTGGCTTTTCAGTCTCCCATCTTCTCTCTCTGGGTCTTTCCCTCCTCACCCTGCCTTATGCCCCCTGAGACCCTGCCGGGGCCAACTCCAAGGGACCTGGAGCCCAAGGTTCAGGGCTGTATATTCGTGAGGCTTGTCCCCCCATGGAGACAGGTGGTGGGGGGGAGCATGTGGGCCAGCGCTGACCTTGATGGTGTCGTAGGCGCCAGTGATAAGCGCGATGAAGAGGCTGAGCACCATGTAGATGAAGAGGCTGATGAAGGAGTAGAGGTAGACCTGGGAGAACAGCCAGACGAGGCTGCTGCGGCCCTGCTGAGCCTGCATCGCGGCGAACGTCACGAACATGTCGTCCCCGTTGATGAGCGAGAACAGGCACTCCGACACCATGGACAGCGAGCGAAACTGCCAGCAAGGCAGTGGGGTCGTGGAGTCAGAAGGACCGTGAGTGCAACTGGGGGCTGGGGTTGGGGGGGGGGGGATGTCAGAGGGAACAATAGGCAGAAGTGCTGGAGACCTCCTGGTAAGGTACCAGGGGTCAAGGTGGACCGTTCAGTGTTAGACCAGGGCTCAGAGGGTTTAGCTGTGGGCTTGGAGAGAGGGGAGACGGGAACCTGTTGACTGTGGGTCATGAGCACCACGCCCCAGACAGCCCCTACCTTCACATGGTAGGGCCCCAACACGATCCAGCCACAGAAGCAATAACCCAAGTAGATGACAGCCACACAGCAGCAGAAACGCATGACGCTGGGCAGGGCCACCCGCAGTGTGGCAATGAGAATCTGTGGTAGGCAGATGGGGGTGGGGGTGGGGGGATCCATGTGGCTGTGGCCACAACTTCTACTGGCCTTGTGAATGGGGCAGGGGGAGCAGGCAGGGCCTGACCGTCCCCCACCCCCCCACTGCTGGACTCAGCTGGGGGAGTGCCCATGGTTCTGATCTGGCTGTAGAGACAGGTACGTCTGGGGTAGGCCGATGTGGGCAAGAGGCTCATGACAGGCCATCTATACAGGCTGGTGATGGCCACAGGTGTATGAATCTACCCAGGGGAGGACAGTGAGACTTAGGGAGCACGTGGCCACCGCCTGGAGGATCCAGTCTGCACACACGAAGCTTACGTTGTACTTATGGAAGAAGGTCAGATAGCGGATGACGCCGACCCAGACGAGCAGTGTGGAGGTGCCCAGGAGAATGCTGCAGACGTCGTAGCTCGCCAGGTTCTAGGGGCAGAAGCAGTGTCACCCCCACCTGGCTTGGCCCTTCCTGCGGGCTATGGCCCCAGACAGGTGCGGGAGGGGTGGAGGGCGGTATAAGGGACCAGGACCCACCTTGGCTTCTATGCCGATCTTCATGATGGTGCCCGAGATGGTGAGCACGTCGCTGGTGACCAGCAGGATGTACCAGCCGTTGACAAATTCCAGCCGATCCCAGAGGCTGATGACCCGACCCCGCTGCCGCCACATGAACCCAACAAACTCCTGCAAGGAGCCAGGTGGGGTGAGGGCCGGCCAGCCCCAGCGAGGGACCCTCTCTCCCCCGGCCCTTATGGGCCCCCGAGCTGGGCGAGGCTGGCTCAGGCGCACGTGTGTGACCCTGGAGGCAGCACTCACGTTCTGCAGCAGAAAGCCACGGAGCAGCGAGCGGGCACACAGCAGGAAGGAGAAGGAGCAGGTGAGAATCACAACCACGTCGAACAGGAGCCGGAAGCTGTTGTCTCCTGTCAAGGGAGGACTTGGGTAGGACCGGGGCGTGACCTGAGGCCTTGGGAGACTGGGGATGGGGCCAGGCCAGGCCTAGGGGTCTGCAGGACTGGTTGTGGCTACTCCGCAGGCTAACAGGTTACCTGGGGGTGTCAGGAACTGGGTCTGTGCTGGTCTGGGGCTTGGGGGAATCCCCGGGCAGCTCAGGGCCCCCTGCTAACATGGGTCTGGGGGTTGGGGGCTCACCATGCCTGAAGACGCTGGGATGCTTACACTCCTGGATGTGGGCCTGGGTCTCCAAGCTGATGGGGATACGCCCACTGTGCGCCTTATTGTCAAAAGTGATCTGCAGGGGTGTGGCGGGACAGGAGGAGCCAGAGTAAACCTTGGCGGACCTAGGATCCCAGGCCCGCATGATGGATGGTCCATCTGGCCCCAAATCCCTTAGTACCCCCCAAATCGCCCCTGGCCAAGGGTCCCCAGCCCCGGAGCTCAGGGGTCCTGTGGGCAACCCCTCTCACTGGCGGGCCTGCCACCCTTGTCCCGGACACGGGGCTTACCAGGACACTGAAGGTGTAGCAGTCTGGAATTTCATTGTTGATCAGGCTCTGGAGATTGATGGTCTTCAGCTGGAAGTGGATGGTGACGTTGATCAGCCTGGGAAGGAGGCCTCGGTGAGGAAGGGATCTCTACCGGTCCCTCCTGCCACCCCTACCCACCAGCAGCGCTGCTGCCCCATGCTGACTCTGCAGCTCAAAGAGGAAATGCTCACACAGAGGCATCAGCATGGTTTTCCTCTGTCCCCGCCCGTGGTGGGGCGGCCAAGGATGCCTGGCATCCTGCCCGCCCCCAACCCTCAGCCCAGCCCTGGAGGCCCCCCTCCATCAGGCAGTACTTGTGAAATTTGAGCGTGAGGTTCTTGTAACTGGCGCTGCCATCCGAGAGGGAGAGATCATCACTGGGGGGCACAAGGGGTCTCTCGGGGGGGTCCACCTGGATGCAGTCTGAGGACAGGGAGTCAGGGAAGGGACACTGGGGGCGGGAGAGGCACAGGCAGGTCTCCCCAGAGTCCCCGGCAGCCCCCTTCCCTCCTTCACTTCCCGCTGTGAACTTAACATTTGTCCTTTGTTCCCCTCGGTCTCCCCTGGAGAGGGCCCAGTCTGTCTTACTCCCTGCACAGGCCCTAGGGCCTGACACCCCGTGGGCCCCCAAATGCTCAGTGAACAAACGATGTTAGAACACGACACCTGCACCTTTCTGCACACCAAGCATTCTACCAAAGATGCTGCAAACATCAAATTATTAAAGATCAGGACAACCCCATCTTCCAGAGGAATTTTAATTCCAGCGCCGCTACTACCAACAGCTGTGCCCTGGCCCGCCTACTCACCAGTGACAACCATGGGATCGATGTCAAAGGTGTCGTTGGCTGGGTCCACGTGGCCTCGGTGGTAGTACTGCTGGCAGAGGGCCAGGGCCGAGCCATTGGCCCAGGGGCCACCCCCACCTCGCACGTAGGCATACCGGCCGAGTGACACATCAGGGAGCAGGAGGTACTGTGGGCAGAGAAAGGGCAGGTCTGCCAGCCCTGCCCACTCTCCCCTGCCGGCCCGCCCACCTGCCCCCGGTTGCCCGCACCTGGTCCACAGCGTGGAAGATGGCCTGGTAGAGCTGCTCCCGCGTGTAGGCCGCGAAAGTGTCGTCCGCCCCATCCGAGTAGCCCAGCAAGAAGAGGTGGCGGAAGGCAATGGTGTTCTCCTCCCGAAACGTCACTGCCAGCTGGTTGCTGAGCCCGAACAGGATGAGCTGGTGGGGGGAGTGGGAACTGATAAGGCTGGCCACGAGGAATGCCCACCGTGAGCAGCAGAGAGCGGGTGCTCACGTATCTCATGACGACAGAGGCCTATACTCCCTGATGTTTACTAGGGGCCAGGTTCTGTGCTGAACCCAAACCTACAGGGTGAGTACCAGTGTTGTGCTCTCTTACGGAGAGGAAATCAGAAGTATCTTAACATACCCTGAATCACAGCACCAGACCAGAGGCTCCTTAGGGCAGGGGCTGGGTCTGATTCATCGTGGGGTCTCCAAAGGCCACCACAGGGCCTGGGATGGGGGGCAGCAACCACCTGCTCAGCCACTGAGTCAGGTCCGAGAGTCAACATGGCATCAGACTGTCTGGGTTCCAGTGCCAGCTCCCCATGCTTGGTGGCTGTGTGACTTTGGACACATCCCTTCACCTCTCTGAGCTTCAGCTGGCTCACATATAAAATGATAGCAACAGCAGTTGCCAGGACCTCAGAGAGCATCTGTGAGGTTACAAAGAGCTGTCCCCAGCACGATCTTAGAGGGCTTCCTGACTGATCACCCCATTACTGCGGGGTCAGGGCCAGGCTTGGATGCCAGGACTCTCCCTTAGGAGCAGCACTGGCCACAGGTGGTGTTCTGCTGGGGCCCCTGCCGGGCTCACCTGCACGGTGACCACCAATATCTTCACGACTTGCAGCATGAGCTTGAAGGGCTTGCGGCCTTTGGCCCGAAATTTGTCACAGGGGCTCATGAAGAAGTACTTGAGCCGGCGGCGGAGGTCCTCCTCTTCCAGAGGGGTAGGGGAAGCCCCGGCCCGGGTGCCATACCCGGGACTGGGGCTCAGGAGCCGCTCGGTCTCTGTGGGAATGGGGGATGGTGGTGGGGACCAGGCCCAGGCAGGCTCACCTGCCAACAGGGCAAAGAGGTCCCACCATGCCAGCCAAAGACCTGGGAGAGACCTCAGAAAACCCAGGAGTGAATAGATGTAAGCAGTCCTGCTCAGAGATTACAAATTCGGATTTGGGGCTCAAGAGGGCCTGAGGTGATTCCTGACCCGACCCTGCTTATCACTGGTTCAGGCAGGGCCCTCTGCCTCTGAGCCTCAGCCTTCTCACCTGCAGAATGGGGCAATAACACCGCTCACCAGGAAGCTGAGCACTGCACACTTGCAAGACATTTATCACAGGGGCTGGCTTGTGGTAAGAATGTCAGAACATTCCATCATTGTTCCAGTTGTGGATTTGTGGGAAGAAAAGGAATTGCTCCCACTGGCTCTTCCCAACTCCAGCCTCCAGGCATGAGCATGGAGCTCAGCCACATTCCAGTTTTTTTCTGGTCAAACACCCAAAGAAGGACTTTTCCACTCATCATGACCTGGCCCAGCCAGCTGACACTCTCACAAACCACAGGCCCAGAGAAGGGGAGAATGACAACAGTAACAATAACAGAACACATTTGCTAAAGACTCACTGCACACCAATGGGTGTTGTCACCACACTGCCTGTCTGCTAGCTCACCAGCTAATATAGTATCTTCACGAAGAGCACCAGCTTCTGGAACCCTCACAGCTCCCGAACCAAATCCCAGACCTGCCACTTCCCAGTTGGCAGATCCTGGTCATCTTTCAAAGCCTCCATATTCTCATTTGAAAAGTGGAAACAGGGGCGCCAGGGTGGCTCAGTGGGTTAAAGCCTCTGCCTTCAGCTCCGGTCGTAATCCTGGAGTCCTGGGATCGAGCCCCGCATCGGGCTTTCTGCTCAGCGGGGAGCCTGCTTCCCCCTCTCTCTCTGCCTGCCTCTCTGCCTACTTGTGATCTCTGTCTGTCAAATAAATAAAAACTTAAAAAAAAAAAAAAAAAGAAAGAAAGAAAGAAAGAAAGAGAGAAAGAAAAAGAAAAGTGGGAACAAAAAAAGTCTGCCCGGGGCAGGTGCCTGACTGGTTCAGTGGGACAGGCATGCGACTCTCGATCTCGAGCCCCACGGTGGGTGTAGAGATCATTTAAAAATAAAATCTTAAGGGGTGCCTGGGTGGCTCAGTCATTAAAAGTCTGCCTTTGGCTCATGTCATGATCCCAGGGTCCTAGGATCGAGCCCCACATCGGGCTCCCTGCTCAGCAGGAGGCCTGCTTCTCCCTCTCCCACTCCCCCTGCTTGGGTTCCCTCTCTGGCTGTGTCTCTGTCAAATAAATAAACAAATAAATAAATTCTATAAAATAAAATAAAATCTTAAAAGTCTACCCTGAGATTGAAACTCTGAAAGGTGTGCTCTGAATGTAGTGAGATAAAGCAGACAGAAGCCTCAGTTCACCCCCCAAGTCTCAGTAATTCTTCAGCAAATAGAGTCTATTCTAAGCAGTGCTTGTTCTCTTCACTTCTGAACAAGCTAAGAGAAAAGTCCAAGGTTTCATTAACCGCTGGGGTCACAGCTGGTCACAGCAACCCAGGAGCGTCCCTGACATCCCCCCACCACCTTAACCGGGACAACCCCGCTTCTTTCCAGGATGTGCGGGGCCATATGCCTGACACAGCTGCCAGGACAAATGGGAGCAATGTCAGAACCTGTCCTGCAGGGAGGGCCAGCTCCTGGCCGGTCCCTTTGGAGCTTGGATGCCGTTGTGCTTGTTTACAAGATAATTGGATGGGAAGCCAGAGAGCAGGTCCATCTCACTAGCTGGGATCTCAGTTAACCCATCCCAGATCCCACCAGCAGGGACAGCTTTCAGGTATCTCCAGCTAGCTCAAGAAGGGAAGACCAACATGAAGAGTCTACCCCCAGGCACCCCCATGAGAAGCAGAGACCGAAGAGACCGAAGGCTGCGTATCCACCGCCTGAGTTCAAGAAAGCCGAGCTCCCACTCCACGAGATCGAGCTCGGCGGCTGGGTTCAAGGAGGTAATCCCCCCAGCCCCCTATCGGAGTTTATAGAAGCTGAGGACGGCCTCAAGAATCGGGGAAGGGACTCCTGGGAGTTTCACGGGAGGGTTGGAGAAGCTGGTGCCCGCTGTGTTCAGCAAAGCCAGCAATCGGAACTACGCTCAGAACGCAAACCCCGGGAACCTCCCGGGCCTGAGGTGGAGAAGCTGGCGGCCCATCCGCTGCCCGAGTTTAGGAACTCTGAGCAGAACCTGCGTCCAGAAAGAGCACACCGGAGTCCCACCACTCCAGGGACGGAGGAGCGGGCGCCCACCTGCCGCCCAGGTTCTAGGAGCCATCTGTCCTTATCTCCACCACGGGAAAGCCGAGAGGGCAACACTGGAGTTTAGGCAAAGGAAACCGGGAGCTCCGCCGCCCCAGGTCGGGGGAGCTGGCCACCCGCCCGCGTTCGGGGTCCCGGGGGGCCGCGCGCGCCCTCACCTGAGCCCCCCCGGCCCACGGGGGCTGCCATGCCGGGGCGGGGCGCGGCGGGGCAGCCGGGGTCCGAGCGCCCGCCGCCCCTGCTGCTGCGGCTTCGCTCCCTCGCGGTGCCGCTTCAAACCCTCTCGGGTCAGCTGATCCCCGCCGCGATCATGTGACCAGAGCTCTCTCCCCACCCCCCGAAGTGCACGTGACCGGATCCTATCCCGCCCCCTGCGCCACGACAGCCCCTGCTGCCGACGCACGCACGCGTGCGTGCCTCAACTGGCTTCTTGCGGGCGGAGGGTGGCCTTGAGGTCCTAACGCCGACGGGTGCTCAATGTGCTGGGGGATGGGCTGGCTGTGAGAGTGCCCTAGGACCGCGTCCTGTGCCAGATTCTTGAGTTCCATATTCAGTGCTTGGCCCCCCTTACCCCCCGCAGAGTCCGGTGATGACCATATGTCCTGTCTCATGGCTGCCTCTCCATCCTCCCAGAAACCCCGTGGTTACTCTCTTTCCACTACTGCTCCGCTCATCTGAACCGTCAATAAATCGTATTTCATTTCCTAAGTATGTCCCAAATAGGACCACTTATACACACTCCTATAGCCCTCAGCCCAGAGTCCCCCAGCATTCCTGGCCTGCACCAGTGCAGCAACCTCTTCCCTCACCTGAGGCTCCCACTCCTGACTCTCTCCCCTTAACACTCTCCAGGCAGTAGCCAGAATCGTTTTCCATGAGTAATTCGTGTCAGTCCTCTGCCACAACTTGCTGATGTCTTCCCATTGTTCTGGGATGACAAGGGAATTCTGACCTCAGTCTACCAGGTCCCTCTGTTCCAGCCCCCATCTCCCCTAGCTTCTCATTCAGTGGCCCCAGGGCCTTTGCACTCTTGCTTTGAAGGATACTGGTTAAGAATGCAAACTCTGGCGAACAGTTTAGATGAAATCTAGGCCTGGCCAACTGCCACTTCTACATCTTCCAAAGAAGTTCTTAAACTCCACGTGCCTGTTTACTAATTTGCAAAATGGGGCTACTTGGTTATAGTTACCTGCCTCTTGGAGCTGTTGAATAAAATGAGAAAACTCAAGAGCATGAAATGCAAGAGTGCTGCACAAGGCTGGACAAATAGTACTGATGATTAAAGTAGTGGTTATTGGGATTATGGATTCCTTCCTTGGGAAAGCAGCCCCCCCCCCAAATCAGAGGTCTTGATCCTTTTGTGGACTATGAGCATGATGACTGAGCATTCACGCTGTTGCGTGAGCTGTGTCTCCCCGAAACCTTGCTACCTCCTCACTGTTACCTGTCTGATGTGTTGGGGGGAAATGTCTTGTTATGCTTTTCTTAGAATGAACTCTACCCAGGTGCCTGGGTGACTCAGTTGGTTAAGTGTGTGCCTTGGGCTCAGGTCATGATCCCAGGGTCCTGGGATAGAGTCCTGCATCAGGCTCCCTGCTCTGTGGGAAGCCTGCTTCTCCCTCTCTCTCTCTCTTACATGAAAAAAAAAATTTTTTTTAATCTTAAAAAGAAAAAAAAAGAATGAACTACACCCTGTAACTACTTCTTAAATGTTCCTGAATTTGGCATCTGTGAGTTCTGTGAAGGCCATGCTTGTCTTGTTCCCGGCTGAGACCCCACCAATCGGCAGATTTATGTTCAACACACAGACAGGCAACCTCTTCCGTCCAGTGCTGTGCCCATAACCTGGCCTGTGAAGGATAAGGGTAGGTTATGTGAACAGATCGGGTAGGGTGCCTTCAGGGTCTCATATCAGCCTCCATTATCAGCCCACTAGACTGTGAAAATGCCAGAAATTCCACCACTCATAGAAAAGCCAAAGGAAAAGGATCCTGCTCAAACCACCTGCAGCGGAAGTCCATGACTAGGGTGGCCAGGTCTGAGGAAGCAGAGGGGCAACTGCAGGGAGGGACCAGTGTGAGACCTTGTGGGGGAACTAGGAAGCCTGGAGGAGTAGCGGGGAGCAGGGAGATTGGGGTTCCAGCTACGGCTGGCATAGGCCACACCCTCCCATCTTCTGAGGAAGCGGCCATGCATTAGGGAGGAAAAAGAGAAAGAGGCAAGCCACACAACACAGAGCCAGGAGGCAGTGGGAGGATTTTACTAAATTGCATGACACACAACTTCCCCAGGCCCCCGTGAGTGTTGGCATCTTCAGCCGTCCGGCCCCAGCAGTGCCCCTTGCTCCTGCACCCACTCGGGACTCTCACCAGTAGGGAGGGCTGGACTGACGGTGTCATGGGTGGGAGAGCAGGGGTCAGGGTGAGATTCAGGGTTGGGGTCGGGGCTGGAGGTGGGATCCTGGTCAGAGCTGGGACCGGATCCGTGCTCAGGGCTGGCCACGAGGTCAGGATTGGCGTTGGGACCAGGCTTAGGGTCAGAAGATTTGACAGAATCAGGGGTGGGGGTAGATTCGGAGCCAGAGAGAGCTTTGGGGCCAGGATTAGGAAGGGAGCCCAGCACGGAGCTAGGTTCAGAGCCCAGGCCGGAGCTGGGGCCAGGGCTGAGGCCCAGGCCGGAGCCAAGAACAGAGACAGCATCAGGACCCAGGAGGGAGACCTGCCCTGGCCTCAACATGGAGGCAGGACTGAGGCCAAGGCCCGCGGCGGCAGCGGCGGCGGCAGCAGCCGCGGCGGCGGCAGCGGCGCCCTCGTGCACCCGCTTGTGCTTGGTGAGGCTGGACGCTTGGCCAAAGGCCTTGCCGCAGAGCTGGCAGCGGTAAGGACGCTCCCCGGAGTGCACGTGCAGGTGCTGCAGCAGCGCGGAGCTCTGGCCGAAGGCCTTGGAGCAGTGGGGACAGGCGTAGGGCCGCTCGCCCGTGTGGATGCGCAGGTGGTGCTGCAGGTTGGAGCTCTGGCCGAAGGCCTTCCCGCAGTGGGGACAGCGGTAAGGGCGCTCGGCTGTGTGCGTGCGCTGGTGCTGCAGCAGCGCCGAGCTCTGGCCGAAGGCCTTGCCGCACTGCGGGCACGGGTAGGGCCGCTCGCCCGTGTGCGTGCGCAGGTGCTTCAGCAGCGCCGAGCCCTGCCCGAAGCCCTTGGCGCACACTGGGCACTTGTGCGGCCGCGGCCCGCCGTGCGTGCGCAGGTGCTGCGCCAGCAGCGAGCCGTGCCCGAACGCCTTGCCGCACACCGGGCAGTGGTGCGGCTTCTCGCCACTGTGGCTGCTGCGGTGCTTCAGCAGCGTCGAGCGCCAGCCGAAGGCCTTGCCGCAGGCGGCGCACTGGTAGGGCCGCGCGCCTGTGTGGATGCCGCGGTGCTGGGCCAGCGTGGCGCCGTGGCTGAACGACTTGCCGCAGTCGGGGCAGCGGTAGGGCTTCTCGCCGCTGTGGGTACGGCGGTGCTGGCTCAGCCCCGAGCTGCGGCGGAAGGCTCGCCCACAGTCGGGGCAGGAGAAGGGCCGGGGAGGGCTGGCAGGTGCAGGGAGTACCGCGGGGCTGGGGGCCAGGACCTCGGGAGTGGCAGTGAGGCTGGATGCGAGGGGGTCCACTTCTGGGGATTCGGTGGGGCTGAGGGTGTCGTTGTTAGGGTCAAGAACCAGGGGGACAGGGCCAATGACATCTGGATCGAGATCGAAACTTGAAGCCATGGCGTGGAGATCTTGGGGATCCGAGTCCCGGGCGGCTGAGATGGAGCTCGGAGCTTCGGCGTCGGGGTCCAGATCCTCAGAGACAGGCCCCAAATCTTCGTAGCTGGGGTCCGCATCTTCGGAGACAGTGTTGAGGTCTTCTGGGTCAGGCTCTGGGTCTTCACAGACTGCATCCAGCTCTTCGGGGTTGGGGTCCAGGTCCTCTGAGTCGGAGTCAAGCTCTTCATAAGCAGGCCTTGGGCCTCTGTGGCCCGGGTTCCTGACCAGGACCGAGCGCCGCATCCCTGGTGTGGAAGTGCTGGCTGCTTCCAGGGCCGGATCTGCAGGGTGAGGACAGAGGGGGCTAGAGGTAGGTTCTGGAGGCCAGGGGATCGCTTTTGGAGTCTGGGCAGGGAAGTGAGAGGGGGCCATGCCATGGCTCAGGACCCACTCCTCAATACACACGTGGATCCTTCTCTTGTCTCAGATTGCAGGGAGACCTGTGATGCTCTCTAGTCAGGGCAGGGAGAAGAGGGACCCTGCTGGGACATGGAGCGGGGGTTGGGTGGGGGGAACCTGCACTTCTCAGCACCACACCTGGATGGAAGTCATGGGACCCGGCACTAGAGGTGTCCAGTGCCCAGCTCCAGGGCTCTGCCCCTCTCTCCATCTTGGGTTCCTCCTCCCGTGGGAAGCTTGGGTCCTGTGGAGGAGAGAGAGCCCAGGGTTCCTACCCACTTGACTGGGGAAGAGGGCAAGGGCCTGGGTCCCTGTGCTTGCTCCTAAGTACATGGCTCGAATCCCAGTCCTAGAGTTGGGGGTGACATATTTGGGGGTTCCCTAGTAGTAAGGGCAACCTCTGGCTTGCCTCATGGAGAGGACGCATCCTGAGCTCTGAAGCTTATATCTGGGGTATGAGTGGGGGGGCAAACGACAGCTGGTACTCCCCTTGCATCAGCGGTGGAGGGCAGGGGCACCTCTGGCGTGCCTGCTGGGGAAGAGGGACTTGAATGCCACACCTCACAGTTCAGGGTACAAAACACTTGTGTACCCAAATGCCAGTTCCTAAAGCTAGAGGAGGGGGTTGAGGTGGGACCCATTGGGGCTCAGGGAGACCCATGGGCCCCATAGCCAGGGTAGGAGGGACAGGTGTTATACCTGTTTCACCAACTGGATAGCAGATCCTGAATTCTAACCCCTAGCTGGGGGCGAGGGGGGTGCATAAATAATACTCGGGGCCCCTCTTGGGTTACTGGGGGGATCCTGGGTCGTCATCTAGGAAAGGGAGATTCCTGAGTAACTAACTGATCCCAAGGCTGAGGTATGGGAATGGGTGTCAGGACACTTTTTTGGTTCCCTCCTGGAGAAAAGATCCTGAATTCCAGCCCCATACCTGGAGGTTGGAAGCAGGATAGAGGAACAATAACTGAGAGCCCTTCTGGGGAGCAGAGGGAGCTCAGGACTATCTGATAAGGAGGTGATGTCTTGAGCTACCCACCCCATGGCTGCAGGCTGGGGAGCAAACAAACACATCTGTTCCTGGAGGGAGGGATGGGGGGCTTCTGGCTCTCCTAGGGAGAGGGACATGGAGAACCACAACCCTGCAGCTGGAAGTGGCTAAGCAAATGAAGAGGGTGGTCTTTGACCACCTCCTCAACCCAGACGCCACATTTGGAGGGTGGGGGAAAACAATGCCTGGGTTTCTGGGGAACAGGGGGAGCCTTTAGATTGCCTCCGGAGGAAGGGGCCTTCCAAATTCCCATCTTTTCGCTGGAATGGGGAGGAGAACTGAGTTTCTGGGGGTTGTGGGGGGAGCCAGGTGGACCTCTGGATCACCTCCTGGGAAGGGGCTTCCAGAACTCTGGACCTCAAAACTGGAGAGGGAGGGGAACAATAATAGGGCTCCCTGGGGGATCAGAGGGAACCCCGATCGCCCTCCTGAGATAGGGCCTCCTGAACTCCCGACCTTTGGAGGCTCGAGGGTGGGGAGAACAATACTTAGGGGTCCTCCAGGGTTCTTGGGATGGAGAGGGTCTGGATCGCCTCCAGGGGAGGGGGCGTCCTGAGCTCCCGACCCCACAACTGAGGGGTGCCCCCCCCATACCTCCCGATTTCAGGCGCCCAGCTCAGGCTGGGCCCTCCCCTGGGGCCACGGCAGCGGAAAGGGCGCGCTAGGCCCGCGGGCCGCAGGGGGCCCCCTCCCCACACGCCCGCGACCCCGCTCTCCCGGGCCAGGCGGGCGGCGCGCGGGCCGGGAAGGTGGGGAGGCGGACAGAGGTCGCCCCGGGCCGCGCCCCGCGCTCGCCCCCGCCCCGGCCCCGGCCCCGGCTCCCGCCCGCCCGGCCCGCTCGCGGGGACACTCACCCGGCGCCCCTCGCCCCTGCCCGGCCCGCCGCGCCCCCGGGGCCCGCAGGAAGCCCCCCGCCCGCCAGCCCCGCCGGCGGCCCCCTCGGCCCAGCGGCCCCGCCAGGCGCTCCCGGGGAGCGAGAGGGGCCGGCCGAGGGCCGCAGCGGGAGCTGCTGGGACTTGTAGTTCGCCCGCGCCCGCCGCGGCCGTCGCCATCGCTGCCCCCGCCCCCCGGGCCAGCCTTTGTCCCGGCCCGGCCGCCCTGGCCGCGCCTTTGTCTGCTTAGCGCCCTCCCGCGCTGCCCTCCGCCCGG